>KN716174.1:188780-211881 GCA_000816705.1 Dictyocaulus viviparus
TAAAGAAATGTACTCAATGAATTTGGAATCACCATTAGCTACCTTTGAACTTTACTCTCTATTCTTGCCTTTCAACCAATAAAGCTATTAATTGAATACCTGATTTTATCTCTTGCCTCAGAGTTCACCGCTGTGGGCAGTCGGATAGCAGTGGTACGAAATTGCACGTGTTGAGGCTAGAAAATTGACTAACATTTGATAAATAGCTATTTCACAAACAGCATATGTAATGTGGTTGTTTTGTTGAAAGAATATGTTAAAGATCAGAAAGTTTGAAAAGAAGATTGATCTAGGGAATTGCAGACTTCTGCGAGATTAAGCCTATTATGATTTTTGTATCGCGTAAGATCCATTCAAGCATTTGGTTACAAGAAATTTGAATCTAGTCAAAATGAAAGTGAAATATGGTAAAATACAATCACGTTTAAGTTGTTTTGTGACTAACGTATAAATATGATTTCAAAAATCTAATGCGCATAGCTGCTACCTATTGAAATGAATTCAATTGAAGAATATTAAATTCAGTCGCCTTTGATACCAGAATCGAGTCAATAAGTACTGTAAAGATTATAGCTGCAAAAATTTTACATACGCATCTCTAAAAAAAGGTGCACGAAGGACGTGGATAGGATGTTCATAGGTGTTTTTGTGTCTGCTTCCAAGCTTAATACGCAGTCGACCTTGAAAGTTCGGTAAATACAGAGTTTGCTAGGAGCAGCGACAAGCAGTGTTGAGTTACTATAGACTGGAAACTCAGATTCGCATTCAATCACCTCAACGAAATTACGATGAAGAGGAATGCATGCCACTCCCTATAGGAATTGGTCAATACCACAGCTCATTATTTTTATACACCAATAAGATGTTCGCTGTATGCAAAACCAAACATTATAAACAAATTACTGAAAATGATAACATGGAACTACTGAGACCGAAAAGAACTGCTTGAGTACATAAGATGTTCAATAAAGAATAATAGCATTTACTTAAAAACAGCCAAAAGCTTCTAGTTATTAGAGCGAGAAAAGAAACATTTGATCCTGAACGAATTTTGCAATACTCTAGTCAATGGGAATTTAAACTCCTTTCTATACTGCGTCTCATTCGCGTGTCACAAAATTTATACGAGGGAAAAGTTTTAAGAAATTACACAAAGTTGGGATTTTACGGAGTAAATTATTTTCTATTAAAATGTCACATAAGAAATTTTAAACTGTGACGTGATCTCCTTAATAACTCATGAGCCATAATCACATTACATTACATATCTTTCATAACAAAGCGTAGAAATTATGTCCATTTATAAAGAAATCGGTTAATCGGAGCAAAAACACCAGCGCCATCATAAGAAATCTCATCCTCGTCACCTCTCCACGCTTCCGCCCAGGGCTTTTCGGCGTTGTAAAGACAATAACGAGCGAAAAAAGTTGTGTACAACTAGCTTTAGATAAACGACCCGACACTAGCGTTCATAAATGATATTCAGCAATGAAAAAATAGCACCTTCTCATTAAGATAATATTTGTCATTATGTAAAACGCATTATTCTATTGGCTACCTAAATGACTTCTACATACTGTTAGAGGTTTTTTTTTTCGGAAGCACTGCTTTTCATAATATCTGCGCTGTCAACTTCATAAGCTATTGCGACAAACAAAACACATTTCCTTTGACAGCGTCTAAGATCTGCATTCATTTCATGACCTCATACCAGAAACGTCAACCCTGGCAATGAAGTACTTTCTAAGAGCAATGGTAGCAATCATATACGACACAAACAATGTCGAAATGAAACCACATTAGATAGGGTGAGAAGTGATTAACTACCGTTTAGGAAAATAAGTGACAGCTATTATTATTAAAGTATCAAAGTTAGAATGAAAATGAAGAGCTTCATTCGAAAAGTAGCGAAGAATTCCGTTCTCTGTAGAGCCCTGCAACTTCTGTGAACTAAGACATAAGTATAGGTATGGACGGATATTCATGAAAATGGATATGTGTTGATGTAGCTAATCATTCGTAATTTTTCTACTCATTTATTGCAAATAGCAGTGAAAAAATTGATAGCTTCATGCGTAAAAGCATGTGACTTCACTAACAATATTTGCTATCGCGTTAAGTGGTCAAAAAATGCTACAAAGAAATCGTGTGGCAAGCCTCTTAGGGACGTTAAGAAGAGATGCGACATCAGATGTCGATATCCTGATGCCCGAAAAAATGTATGTTTTGGGAAATTTAGTAGTAAAGTTCCGACAAACAGAACGTCCAATTTGCGCGTCGAATGTGAAGCGGTATTGTTACACCTTAGTAGAACAGACAACCTCTTTCTTTTTGGATGCAACTAGTTTCGATAGTGTCTTCAGTTCAGTAGTTGATTTAGGTTTAACCAAACCGCTCATTTTCGGTTTTGATGGACTTTGACTTTTTCGTACCTGAAAAACATCACTGTTTTTGATAATTTGAATACCAATGTGGCAATAGTAAAATTTCATGGCAAGTAAATCAAACTAAGGTTGGATTTTTAGTAGTGGAACTGGCATCAGAGAGAAAAATGATAGTGATGAAAAAGTGAGCAGACAATAGGAGATCCTTTGACTCACTAGTATAGGTGAAGAAGCGTTCGTGCTTGGTCTTTTTATCTCTTTTTCTTTATTTGCAAACATTTTGAATCTGAGCATTCTTGACTGGTTTGCCGTTTCAATTTCTGGAACTGAAAAACAATGAAGTAAAAAAAACGTAATCGAAAAAGTGGATCGAGAGCAATGAGCATGGAAATATAGGAAAGAATTTCAAGAACCTGACGAATAGCAGCATAACTTCCTACAAGCTCGGAAATAAGGAAAAGCCAGCAATTTTTGCTCGCTATTTGGAACGTGAAAATTAAGAGATTACAAAAAACAACACTAAACATTTTCCGAAACCTATTCCTCTAAAGTTTTCATAGCTTTCAAGAAAATAGTGCTGAAAGCCCATGGTAGTATTACAGAGAAAGAAAAAGGTGGAAGAAAAATTGACTGAATAGCATGCCATGATTATTTTGAGATGCACTTTGATGAAAAAAAACTATATATAGCTCAGAGACATTCCATTTATTTTCTATCACTTATGATGCGTCATAATTTTCGTTCATATATCTGTGATAATACTGAGGTAATCGCAACACTTGAAGCTTCAGGCGGGACTCGAACTCGGATCTACAGATATCCGATATATACTACCACTTATTGCAATCGCTCTGACCATTCGAATGATGCATGAGGCTCCAAATTTTGCGATTAAATCAGCATTAGTAGACACTATATATTGCGCTCTTCATGTTTCAGTTTGAGAATTATGAGCGTTAATTTACATATGTTTTCAAATGAAGAGATGAGCTTTGACGCCAACCGATCCCTTGAGATGTAACTATGCATCCGTCTTTAACGTGGTATCGTTCAGGTGATTGAATGCAGTTTTACACTATCCAATGAGGTGAGCTGAGCAAATTTCACAACTTACGGCAACTTAGTAGAAGAGATTTTAAGGAATTTCAATTACTTTCGAGCACTCGAATTTTCAGAAGATTCAAAGAATTTGGAGTTGCGAAAAGCAAATATCACTATGGATCATGAGTAGTTCTGTGCTACTCTTCACTATTTCAGCACACTAAACTTTCTCCGGACCGAATTTAACTGGCCTTACTCTCAAAGCTTCAGCAATTACTAAGTCAATTGTAAATCCAACTAAAAAAACCAAGCCATCTACGTCAACGATCGAAAATCAGAGACGCAGCCGTGCACGTCAAGCTCTCGAAGATTAGGTGGGCCGGACACCTGATGCGCATGGATGATCGGTGGACGCGAGCTGTAAGTGATTGGATCCCACTGGACATCGAACGCACTGCAGGAAGACCACCAGCTCGATGGTCTGACCTCTTTACCAAGGCTCTAGGAAGATTTTGATGCTCAACGAATCCCTAGAGCGAAAAGAACTTACTGGACTACCCTAGCGCGTGATAGGGAAAAATGGAAGCTTTACTGGTGCCCGCTCGATTTAGTCGATGATCAACGGGAATCGAGGTAAAATTTGTAGATAGAATGTTCACGAGTTTAGTAACAAGTCTTAAGAATTATGCAGAATAGTTTGCATTACTAAAAGCACGAGAACTATACCAATATGATGCCATTATGACTCCGCTCTCACCACTAGCAATTCAAAGGCACAAACCTTGAGTTTTGGCATTTACTGGTGGTTGACCTGCGGATGGTTTATTGACCGTAGTTCTAGAGGTAAACTGAGATTTTGCTTGAATTTGACGAGGTTTCACTATTGTAGGCGTCTTCAAATTCGCTGACGATGACGATGGTGGTTTCAATTGTGGCGTCGATGTGACGGTGGCTTTTGTCGAAGACAAATTTGCATCAGGAATCGATGTGTACGTAGATGATGAAGCAATTGAGCTTGTGTTTGATGAGTTTAGATTTGATCCATTATTATTTCTAGAATAAAATTAATCAATACCGAACAATCACATGATGGTCCACAAGTCGTAGTTTGAAAGTTGAATTTTTAAAAAATGCCAACCATTACAAATCGTAAATCTTGTTTAATGAGTGTGTACGTAAGATCGTAAATCTATGGATTTATAGTCATGAACTGAACTCAGACAATTCATAAAATTTCGGATTCATATCCGCTAATGTGAACTAGATAACTTCAGGTCTACCTAAATCTCTCATTTCTCTTCGAACGTTTTCTTATACAGCAAATGGTTTTTAATTTAAGGATGAATGAAATATCAAAAGCAAAATATTCACGATGAGTAAATTTTTGTGATTTAGTTGTAATTATTTACCCGCGTAAAATAATACAGAAGGTAAGTAATCAAAATGTTTTCTTATCGTGTTTCTTAGCAGATCAGAAGAAGTATTAATGATGATCGTCAGCGATAGCTCCACCGCATGTCCAAAAACATTATGCCTGGTAATTTGTATAAGAACGCTAGTAAATGTGTTAGTAAATGCAGCCGGTAGCGTTGTGACGAATCTACTAAATGTGACGTGTGTCATTTTTGTGAGAAGTTCTCGTAAAATGTAACAGTACCAAGAAACGTTCACCTCGCAATAGCCTTTACTTTCGTAAGACTTTATAATTTCTTTGTTACAAAAACATATCAAATTTGTGTTTCAAAAATACATCTACTGCGATACAATAAAGTAAGAGGAATCGTTAGCATACATGCTATAATTTAACACCTCATACCCGTTTGAACGCGACGACGACCGAAGAGTGTTAGTGGGAGGCCGGATTGCAGTTCCAGATGAACGAACGGGAGATACTGATAATTTTTCTGAAATGAAAACATTCACTAGGAAAAGGAGTGATTGCGAAGATTTGAAGAAAAAATTCACAAGCATAAGAAAAAAAGTTGTAACCTTTAAATATAAAGCATTCTGAATCAACACCAAAATGATGCTAAATCATAGCTTAGAAAGGGAATATTGCAGCAAATAAACTCGACTAATGAAATGATGTGGAGAAAAGACTAAAATTAAATTATAATAATACCATTAACAGCAACTCTTCTAATTGTCGACAGAGGGAAAATGACGCTAATAAGACTTTTATACTTCTTTATGCCTCGCAGTAGCCGTCTGATAAATTCCACTTGTTCTGTACAATTCGTTGAACTTCATAATTTTTCTTTTGAGTATTTGTAACAAAGTCCCAACATTCAGATGAGGATATTTCTTCCGTACGTCTTGTGTGCTGTGAAATTTTCATTACTAATCAACGTTTACACAATTAACGTAGCAGTCAGATTCAATTTATGATAGAGGAACGTGTTCTTCCACACCTCAGATCTCAACTGCGCAGATCAAAACATCGAATTCCACTTCTCATTCGCATGATGCAATAAACACTTAGCATCATTTAGTTTTCGCAAACACTTGGTATGAACTTCTGTCTTCATGGAGCCGATAAAGAGCGACATGTCGAGACCTCGTGATATAGCGGTACACTAATTAGTTTTATAATTTTCTCTAGTATAGTCTAAAATTTACTACGATATAATCTCGTTCCCTGTGTTACCTCCCATCAGAAGACTTGTTCGTTAATCTTGAAAATGAAGAATTTTAGAGTCGTAAGATGAAATGAGCCATTCTCCGTGTTATGAGAAGCTTAGTTACTAAAATCAATGAAGAACGCTGTTTTCATCACTGTTGAAGTGTAATGTTAAAGCATTGGCTGTCTTCGAGAACATATTAAATCTGCTTCATTCTTAAACGACCGATACAAATAATTTGATGTTCAGAAGAAATGCAGTTCATGACCAAATTTGAATCAATGTGTACATCAACGCCCGCTACCATGCTATTTAACGCTACAACGCACATTCTTTCAACAACAGCGCATGAGGTTTCCTTATTTCAGCGTTTCCAACGACGTTGTACTAAAGAATTTTGGTTTTCAGCAACACATTCTAGATATAGGATTCCGACCCTGTCTTCTGTGCGTTGAACCTGCAGATAGCCACCTCTAACTATACATGTTAAGGCGGCCCACCTTAAGACTGTAGCAGTTGCTTTTTGCGATGATTATTTGCGACTAGCTTGCAGAGTTCCCGAGGTTTTCTTCTTATCCTACAGTGAACGAAGAAGCTTATTCGTTAGAAGCGTCCATAAACCTCTCTCCAGGTAGAGGTACTTCTCAGTTGTTAAGATTGCAAGCTTTATAACAAATTGAAGTGCACAGTGCAATACAGCAAATACATACATCATTGAATATATCTATATGTACAGAGAAGGCAATCTTTTTTGTCTTATAACAGGTATGACCTCGCTTTCGCTCCGCGATTTATCTCCTTTCAGTCACATAAGATGGAATCAGCTGACATGGAAGCTAGTCAGTTACAAATCATTCTACAAGGAAGTCATTATCATATAATTACATTATAATCCTTCGTTACAAAGGATATAACATTCACGCAAGTTTCTAAGTTTGTAGAAGTTTTATTTCAAACACCTGGTTATAAAATGCAAGAGTGAAGAACAATCAAATAGCGAAAAATTATAGATATTTGTAACGTAGATTATGAGTTTTTTCTTGTTCAAAAATAATGATGATAAGGCACCAAAATCAGATGAGGTGAAGAATAATAAAGTGAACCTGATTATATCAAAAAGAATTTGCAGAATTCACAGTTTTTAAAGCAATCTCACAAGGATATGAATTCACACAAATCCTCTAGGACCAATCAAATGACGAAAAATTGCGAAAGACAGAAAGCAATCGAAAGATTATGGATTGAGGTGAGTTTTACTGTCGGAGTTCAAACTTCTCACTCTAATGTGAATCAGATGTGTTGTTCTAATAATTCGAATGATCATAGGAAGTGAACCCTCATGCGGGATAACTTTGCGTTGAATTCACCATTATATTCCCTAAAATCTATTCACAAAACGAGACTCATTTTAAAAATTGAAATATCCTGCGTTTCGACCAGAAGAAGACACACATAATCTATGTTGAGGTATATAGAGAGATATATGTGTAACGTAAATGTTCTGAATTACTTGATATGTTCCACATGTTTTGTCATATTCAACGTCACTTATCTCATCGAAAAACATGATTTAAAAGGTAGCTGCACAAAATCATAAGTCAACTGAGTGGAACGTGCAAGCAAAAATGACTTGACTCTTTAATTTACTCTTCTCTTCATTCCCTTGTTCATTCAACTATTGTGTTATTTTTTGTATTTCACAGGGCTTGAATAACCCAAGTTTCAGTCACAATCACCCAAGCTTGGGATAAACGACACGGTTATCGAGCTCGAGCTTGAGGACGCTTCACCAATTAGGTTCGCATTCGTTCGAAAATAGAGCTAAGAGAAATTTTATGCGACAACACCAAAATAAATGAATGTGTTCAAAAAACACTTAGGAATCCGCTAACAGTTTTGCTCGGGAAAGAATTGAGGTGACGACCAGCCGTGTGTAATACTACAATGACTAACCAGCCTTTCAAATAAGTGTTAACGTCGCAATAAATTATTCAGTTAAAAACAAGTTTATCCAACTGAGAAAAGCAAACCAAAATAACTTCTTTCAGTAAAGCCAATTCATTTCCAAGCCAAAGCTAATGTACATTCAAATCACGCAATTATCGAGGATGGGATTATAACTAAATATCATCACTTTCAAGCTGCCAAGGGTTGAATCGCACAGAAAAAAAGATTGAAGCTAGTCATATCAAATCCACACCACACATTTCTTCTTCTCTTACAATAATGACCTAAATCAATATGTTAAGTGATGGAAAGCAAGTACAAATTCTTTATAGAGGACATGCCGTCGACTGAATATTTCACACTCATCGACGAGGTTAATTACGCTTCTAATTATCGACAACTGTGAAGAGTGTGATTGATGATGAATGAGCAGAAGCGGAATAATGAGAGATTCGAATTACTTTGGCATTCTTGAGTGGAGGAATTATTGATGGGGTACATGCCACCATCACATAAATACTTCTTGTATCGATTATGGGAGAATGAAGTGAGCTGTCATTATGTTAAATTAATTTGCAGTGAACAATGAAACTTTATTTTTGGGTTGCTTCCAAGCTACAGTTACCTTCCTTTTGGAATATTCATTTGTGATGTTAATGTTCCGAGAAATTCACTTTGGTAGAACCTTGATAGAGTTTGTTGTTTTATGAATCATTAAGTGAAACAGTTTGTCAATAAACGAAACAGATTGGATATTCACAAGCAGAGTTTGTACGGCTTCGAACCAGCTACGGTAGAAATGTCCCCGAACATTTTTTCTCTCATAGAAATAATAGATCGAAAAATTGATGGCTACATCAATTACTCAAGTGATTTTATTATATTTCGAAAGAGTGCAAGTCGACGCGGAGTAGAATATGCTGCGGTTATAGGAGATTTCTATGTTCGTAACGTTGCGCAACAGCACGCGCAATATCGATTAAGGTGGCGATTCGTTGTCGAGTGACGATCCATTTCGTAAATAATTAAAAACGTCCGTAATTAACGTCACAATGCATGGTGTGACTAATATCGCACGACACAAATGAAATACAATTTCATCTTTTTACTCCATACAAATGCAAGTGAAATGAAGAGCATATGTTTAAGTATAAAGCTCAACACAATTATTTCTTCGTTAATCCGCGCTGTCAGATAGTAACGTACATTGAACATCATCATAGAAGTGTTCCAAATCATCCTGCAATGAAGTTGCCTCTATTGAGTTGGCGTTGTTCGTTATCTCACTGAGATCATGGTAATAATTTGCCGGTCACAGAATTTTCGAAAATTCAGTAGATGGCATAACGATGCTGCACCTCCAATCACAGCGCTGTACGGCTTCTATTCTACACAGAATATATTCATTTCAAAATCATTAGCAAACACAATCGCATATTGTGTGCTTCATCTTCAATTCCATATTTCATTACATTTCTTGAAGTTCACACAACAAACCAATCAGCTCTCTGCATTGTTGGTTTATTGACTATCTCAGACATACATAGAATTTTCTCTAATTATGTTCAAAATAAAGTGCATTTATATAAGCATAAAGATTGTATACTAACTTGGAGATAAAACATTTCGATTAAGAAAATCTTTCATGGTGGACAGGCTCAGATATTATACGAACTTTATATCTCTTCAACTTCTATGTGCATAGTGTTATCAGAATTTCAGAGCATGCTATCTGCTTCAGCTTAAAGCAATCAATTACTGCTTGTGTTCAAAATGTTAACTAGAATGAATATTCATTATCGCTGATCACATGTTGCACGCTGTTGACTCCATGCTACAGTTGAACATCTGGGATTGATAACAAACAATCATGGCGAACATTTCAGCTAACGTCAGAATCGATGCTGACTTCAAAGCTGTACTTCATCAAAAGCGATGAAACAAAATCAAATATCTCACGACACTTCCAATTTGACACGACGTTTTTAATTGATTGGTTATAAGAACCAAATAATACGTTATACTTTAGCATTTTATTCACACTATTCATTAAAAATACATAAAAAGTATTACAGTGACATTTTTTAGAACTTTTCATGATAAATTTTAATGATTCCACCGTGAATTGCTAAATATACAGAATTTATAGATAGAAAAAAAGGAATTTTTCTCGAAGCCTCAGGGAAAAATTGCTAATAAATAAGCCGCCATTCAGTAAACAAAATTCGGCTTATGTACGTTACCGTTCGTAGGTATATGGAAATGACCAGTAAGCAAACATTTTTGAAAACGAAGTACATTTGTGAAAGTTAGGTAAACTGAAGAGAACTAGGCAATCATAATTCCTAATGGTGGCCAATTGTAAATTAACCGACTAAAAATTTTCAAAAAATCCTTACTACTTTGTTGGCTACTTTGTTTAAAATTTGTGGAAGTCAGATTGGTCGCAGCTTCTAGTATAAGCAGGTGCAAAATACACTAAAATGGTTAAAAACGAAGGAGATGACCATCCAGATTTATCGACATTAGCCATCAGAATACATTCAATGCTTTCAACTAACTTTCAATATTTCGGAACCTCAGGAAGAAATTGCTCTAATTTTATCTGCTTGATTAAAGAAGATGACAACGAAGACGATGTTAGGAAGAATTAAATCTACAAAATGAAGGCAACTTTCTAGCTACCGATACTTGCTTACGCTAAATAATTTCATACAGAGATACATAGACTTTTTCGACTGACGCCACGAAATATTACGAAGCGTAATGTTGTTATGAGAATGATAATTTTGCTCTGCATAGAAATTTTCAAACAAGAAGTTTCAGAAGATCTAACAGACGGCACGAGAAAATGAAGTGAATGCTTGGTAGGACTGAGAACGAACAAGCCCGAGCTGTTTGTCGAATTTGGCGAGCTAGTGCTACCACTATTTTGAAACAGAATCAATTTTGTTAGTAAGTGCAAAACAGTTTATGCGTTAGAAAGACGAACTGTTAAAATTAGTGCCGAATCGACTTAACGATAAGCAAGAGACACACCACCAAAATATTTCCATGTTTATGATGTTTGTGAATTATCCACTTAATTATTCAAACAGTACAGTCAATTATATTATTCATGTGTACGAATAAACATTTTCTCCTATGAAAGATTAACGTAACAAGCAAGAAATAAAAACTACCTCTCGATTGAGCAATGCGAGATGGCGGTATGAGTTTCGACCTAGAAAACGGAGGAGCGTTAGAGGAAGCGCCGGTTTGCAATGGAGACGGCAGTCTGAAACGAAAATATATGCTCGAAAAATTAATTCATTTTTAAAAGCAATCAAGAACAGTAGTCCAACTAAAATATGAGGTGTACTTGATAGTACCTCGTAGTAGTTATTATTTGGTCTGCAACACGTGGCTATGTGAAATAAATGTATGTATCAAGCAATAAAAGTCTTCCTGAATCTTATGCAATAAAGGTCCGTACACCAATCCTTTATCGGGATTGTCGATCAGTACATTCGAAGAATGTTTCGGAATATTTAGACTCATGAGGTATTAGATTTTTTCGTTCGGAAACCGAAAACTGGATGTAAAAACTTGTACAACTTAGCGATTTAAAAGTGAGAAATGATACGTGTTAGCAAAAAAACGCCGCTTATATTCGAATGATTTACGGCTGACAGAAAGGCATTTTTTGTGGAGCAAGTTTAACATAATAGTGGTACGAAATGAGGCTCACTCCTCTCAGGACTCACTCTCGCCAATTGAGAAATGATAATAAAATTGAAAATTGTTGGAATATGATGTCGATTCAAGAGGATCAGTATGAATAAATGAATGGACTGATGAAAAACAAAACGATAAATATATAAAAAAAAAACAAAGCAAACAACATAGGAGTGATTTCGGAAAAGAAAGCAAACAAATTGTACATTAAAAACGATATTTTCATTCAGATTTTCACAAATTTCAATGCAGTAATAATAGTTAATATTTGTCCACAATTTCATTAAGCGGAAAGAAATTCACAAAATGAAATCCTTATGCATTTCAACGGAAAAAAATTCTACAGTGAAAATATTTCATTGGCATATACGAAAATATTTTAGAGACATAAATTAGCTGCAATTTAGATTCAGATGGACGGGTTGTAATGAATGATGAAGCATAATTCGATTAAATAGAGTTTTTGTAACACTGACATTATTCATAAGTGAGGAGAAATGGAGAATACAGAAAACGAGGGGTGCCGTGAGGGAAATTGCGCTGGTGCCGTCAGAATAACAATTTCATAGCCGAGTCACACCTAATTTCGCACATCTCATTTCCAGTTCCACAATCGAAAATGAATCGTGAGAAGCTCATTCGATGAGCAACGGAATAGAAATCGATTATGAGAAGTATCGTTGATGTTAAGGTTCCGATAAGAAGCATTACGTAGAATCAGTCACGTTACAGTTGACGTGAAACTGTTGTGAATGATTCTATTTATTTTTTTTTTTTTGAGTTTTTTTTTCAGTAGTGCAAACTATTTGAAAATTGGAAAACTCAATTGTGATTTTGATATTTATATAAGCAGTACTGCTTAGACAAATGATGTATTAGTGAGGATGAGGAGAAACGATAAACCCCTCCAAAATAAATCATTCCGGCCAAACAGTGCAGTTTTTGAAGCTTTACAGCATTTGAAACCTCGTGTTTTTTAATATTATACATTTAAGAAACATTCACGTGAATAACAATAAGATTTCAAATATTGACATGAAAGTAGTGAGCTTAATATTTTTGTTAGGTAAAAGCTGTGCACCCATGCACTACGAGGTCTAAGATTTTGCAGAAAATCAACATTGTCAACTCGAACGCAACTACCTCATGCACTTCATATTTGAGAATTTTTTTCATTGTAAGCAAATCATAAGTAGTACAACAAGAATTTTCAATTTTCATTTTTAATTATACAAAATTTTGTCGTAGAATTGAGGCAGGAGATTCGAAGCAGCAGCAAACGGAGATTCTTTCTCATCGCTAATTGAATTTTCGAATCAGATTCTCAAACGCCTATCTAGCAATCATCGAAATGAAACACTCAGTGACGCTTACGCTGCCGTCACTTTCTGTACTGATTGGTATCGAACACATCTGCATTTTTTTTCTGTTTATGCTTGCATTTGACAAATCTACCCGTCATATCACGCTATACTATTAAGTTGATTCTTGAAAACAGATCCTTAAATGATTTTTAGACTACAATATTTCCGTGTATCCTCTAAAAAGTTATCAATGATCAACTGACTTGCTAGCTGTGCTCGGAGGCATTGTGACAACTGGTAAAGTTTTTTCCACTCGCTCCTCCTTTCTCTTCTGTTTCAATTGTTGTTTGAACGTCGAGAGTGCGTACAGTAGTTGAAGTAGAGAAGCTAACTGACCAGTGTCGATATCTAAAACGTTTGTCCTCTTTTGTTGTAACCCTAAATCAATGCTAGATTTTTTCAACTTTTCACTAGCATATCACAAGATACGATCAAAATTAAATTCGGTGTTGATAAGAAATATCATAGATTACTATTAAAATGATAGAAATGAAGATGCTAACAGCGATAAGGGAAGGAAGCACACGTAAAATGTTTACTGATGAAAACAAATCACAAAACACTTGCTATGCACCAATTTTCGTTCGATCAGAGGAAAGGCTACGAGGGAAGTTGGAGGAATTTCAACGCAGCATTCAGTAGGCAACCAAAAAGAAATTTTTTTCTCAATCCAAAAATCATCGAGATATAAGATTTAGTTGAAGAATACAGTTTTTCTTTGAACATATTAAGTCAAAAAAAAGCTTTACGAAGTAAGTGTATGGCTGTATTGAAAAACAAAAACTAACAAACAAACAACAGAAAGTGATGAGATTTCACAGAAGTAGAATACAAATTTTTAGATCTACAAAAGTTATTGTATGGTTCCTTTCATCAAAAATCAAGTTACGAATTTTCTCGCAATCTCACTCAGGTTTGTTTTCGGTAATGAAACCTAAGAAGTTAGAATAATGGTGGTTTTGTTTGTTATTCGACTATTAATCAGCGTCTGCAGATGTATTTTTTCAGCTTTTCGTAGAATTTTCAAGGGGTGGATAGAATGCATCTGGTTTTTATATGATGTTGTTTATCTGGCAAGTTCCATTATGTTTTGAATTAAACAATCCATAGCACTTCGTATGTCAAAACAACGTTTTTCCGAAAGAACAAAAATAAAGAAAGAGCAACAACGTAGCGCTTCTGTAAAGATACAGCTTAGTTTTTGACGCAAAATGCTTACGAAAAGCGCCAATCCTACCATGGCGCATAAACAAGATATGTCACTGAAATAGCAGAAATTTATCCTTGAATATGGACGTCTTCCTGAAATTTCTCATTAATTTCAATTGAAAAAAAAGCCGAATTGGAAGAAACCCTGTATGAGATATATGAGCTTATAAAACGCCTGTAGCAATAAATTATAAGAGCAAGACGGAAAAAGTCACTGTTAAAAAAAGGACTTTTGTAAATTGATTATATACGACTTCCAAATTAATTACTTGTGGCTTTGAATTTCTTGCGCTTTTATTCCATATCGCCCAACCTCTCCAATTAAAACGTGTATTACACGTTTTCAATGATACATCCGACCACCAATTTTCAAAGCCTCCATTCAATTCAATCACTTCGGGCTCTTTTGTCCAGTTCTACCACGCATTATCGTACTCATTAAGACTATTAGAGGTAAGCCAGCACATGAGTACGCCCTACAAGAGTCAGTGATGATCAACTGGAGAGGGAACGTGCTCTTTATTCTTTCAGAAGAGGGAAGAGAAGTCTTTTCTGTCTGATTGAATAAATATATGCAATCGTAATGGCAACGACGTTCGTGTAACACTGGAGCATCTTTGACCACGCTATTTGGAAATGGAAGTTGAGTTGAGATCAAGGATATGACAATGATAAATCGTTGTATTGCGCTAACCTATGTTGCTGAAAAAATTCATCTACCTAAGATATGACCATTTTAACAAATAAACAAGAAGTACAACAGAAAAATTCAATGCAAATGACGTAATGCTACATGACAGGAAATCATAGAATGCGAGCACTCCAGCAATATTCTCATCATATGAACACTATTTGCATTCACGAATCACCGAAATTTTTCCGAAAACAATTTTGAATCATTGATGAGGATCCTAGAATCCTTCCATTTGAAGCGTAAAGTTTTGTAAGAAATTATACTGGCCACGACTAGATTTTCGACAATGCTCTTCTTTTCCAAAGAAATGATAGAGCAACTTCGGACGGGCACCTTCCGATCAAATGCGATCGCTTACGTTTGAAAATGGTCGGCTGATTATGTGAATGGCAAAATTTCAGCAATTGTTGTATATGAATCAGCTAACAGACACTGAAAATTCGCAATTGAAACGTTGTATAGACTCTCTTCGAAACTCTGCAATATGAAGCGAGATTCCCTCATATTGTTTTATCATTATTATTTCCGTAGCAGTTAATTACTTAAGCAAAACGTTATCTCCATAGATAACGTCAGCAATTCGGTGGTGCTTTTGTGTAACTTCGAACAATCATCCCAATATCTCCAATAACGCCCCACGCAATTTTCACATCATATATAATCGCTTTTTGGATGAAAACTGACGAAATTACAACGTTTAGACCGTATGCATGTATTGTCGTTACGTTCATTTCAAGTTCTGGTAGTACAAGAGGACATTGCGATATCGCGACATATCGGCCGGCCATCATCCCCTCCAGCATCACCATATTAGAGAGCAATTAAAAACACTACGTGATCGATTTCATCACATGTAACTACGTATAACTCGTAGCGTTCTGCCATCACAGTTTCATCTATTCATAACTAGGGCTTAACCTAAGTAGAGGAATAGCCCACTTGTCGCAATAAACGTTAAGCCACCTATGCATTTCATTTTGAATTGATTTTAGGCTTTGAAGAAGTGAGACGTATGAAAAAAAAAGAAAGTAATTATAAAATTTATGCGAAGTAATTCTACAGAAAAACCAACCTTAATGTCTCATCTGAGCTTAAATATATACAGGAGAACATTTCTTTTTACAAATAGAAGAAATTAGCGACCAATTTGAAAAATATAAAAATCTCGTGATTTCACAGACGAAGAAAAACGGTAATTCAACTCAGTATCGAATAATAAATTGAACAAAAAGCACTCAACATTGGAGAAAAGAAATGATGACTAACAGGTTTCATTAGACGATTAACAGAAGCGGTTACTAAGCGGACCGAGGTCAGACGTTGGCAGATGACGTCATTGGTAGTCAAGAAATCTTTTGATCTCAGTAGAAATAACAGTTATGGTTTGGTGAAGTACGTACTAAGAAATTCTGCATTCACTAATTTTGCTGGTAGAAAGTATCACTTCCCACATTTTGAGATACAAAATCTTGCATAAAGCTAGATGTTTTTCTTTCCGATGACATTGAAGATATTTCTTTCGTAGCATGTAATTTAAATATAGCGGAATATGTTGTGGGTAGCGACAAATAGGCTGCTCATAACGTTGACTGAGCAGTTTTTCAGTGGTGCACCGTAATGGTGAAAATTGTCCCGAATATCACTGCGGAAGAGATAAACAGCGGACACTCACACAGCGGCCTCAGTGATTGAGAGATCCCTGGGGAGATATCGCCTCAATCAAGGCCAAATGTTTCCCGCATACCAATAGGGAACCCGCAGGTTAGAAAACAGAATAAAATCGAAATCTTGTACGAATTCGAGATGCTAACGTCATATAAATGCTAGATTCCATGTGGAGAAAAAGCTGTAGCTGTCTAAATCTGCTTAATTCTCTGGATTTTCTTGGAATTTCGCGCTATTACATAATCACATAAATTTCATGCAATCATTTTGGAAAAAAGACGAACTAGAGTGGCATTACATAGAAATCGAATGAGGTGATATAGATCCTGAACGAAGACAAAATTTGATTGTTTGGTAGATAAGAAAACAGTAATAAAATGTATAAAAACATCACAAAGTGAGCTCAATGACAACAAACGCAATAGGTTTCCATCCTTATCAGAGTCATTAAGCATTCCGGAACCAAAGGTTGACTGTGTGTTTTTTCTGTATCGAGGAAACGAAGACTGTGTGAACAGTGTGGACTGTTTCGCCAAAGCCAAAGCATATTGTTATACTTTTAGAAAAGATACTACCTAGGAGGTGAGGAATAGTTTCGTATAAATCATAAAGCGTTGTTCCTTTAATGAATTTTAAAGCTATAAATCTCGACTAATCTCGGTGAGCCGTCCATTGAAATCAACTGTAAAGGCAGAGAAGTTAAATAGGATGGATGCTTAATATCTTTAAGACGAAATGAAACGTATAACATAATAAATTGCGATGTAATGAATATAACATTTTCGCTCGATGCGAACACATTATAACATACGAAAAAAATGTTCTGCATCACATATTCATCGGAATGCAGAAATTCTTCTTTTGAAGAAAAAGAATATTGATCGATATGATAACCATCCATCATCTAAACGCAGATTCCATCTTTCCTTTGTAAAATTGTTAAGAGTGAGGCAATTCGGCAATATCTGTTGCCTAATGGGTTCAACATAGAATTCGAGGCACTTAACTGAAATAGAACGAGGGAAACTCGCTGATATGATCAACGCTGTAAAAGTGTTATGATGGAATCATCAAATATATAGAATAAAGAAGGGTAGGTTGAGACGAAGACAACTTTAATGCTTTATTTTGCAGCTAAACGCTTCGAGATTCATTTGGACGTATTTGTATGAAGCGTGAAAGTGATTAAAATGAAGCGTAACAAATGTTTGTTGGTGAAGTTTTCAGAGAGATGAATGGATAGCGATCGCTACTCGTCATCGTTTTTCCGATGCCACACACCTATCTCTACTTCGAATCGTTCACTCGAAAGCACAAAAGGTGACTCAACTATCTCAATAAATCAGATCGATTTCCGCGAAAATGAGGCATAACACAAGTATGCTTTTATGATAAATTTGTTCTTATGAACCATTTGCAACATATGCAGGAAACACGAACTGGATCGGCATTTTTCATAGCGCTGTTTGAAAATTTGTAGTATTATAATAATGTTAACAAACCAATTTTTTATTAGCATTACACTTCTAATCGTTTCAAGTTTCATTACAAGAGAATGTATTAATATCAAAAGCGTAATTAATTCCTACTAGCACTTCATTGAATTCAAACGTTGGCTTAATTCCAAAAATGTACCATTCAATCAATCGACGAAAGCAGATCCAGATGGAAAATGACAAAAGTAGGAGCATTCGATTTCTAAACATGATTTCGCGAGCTCTTTTAAAAATTCTATCCTTCAATGATTTGGATTTTCTGAGATATGCCAGGAAAATTGTCGGACTCCAAAGTTCTGCAATGTTTCAGTGAATATCTGATTTTTTTTAAACTTTCAATTCACGTTATTTTAGTGAAATTGAACGTTTTCACGCTATTACGCGACAATTTGTAACGCATGTGTCCTTTCACGCCCTATTGAAAGCTTAACACCCTCACTCCACTCACCTCCTTTACTTCAGAAAACATTGAGGAAATTGAGCTTTATATTTATTAGAAATTATAAATGCCTCAGATTTCTATTCGTATCGGATACGAAAACTACGTAAATTGATCTGTTGTGTTTCAGGAAACAGTGCGAAAATCAGAGCGAATAGACAATTTTCAAGATTTACTTGTTTGTACTTGTGTACAACGACGACTGGAGAAAAGGATGACGTTATCTGAATGCGAAAATTGTTTTCTTTTTTTGTATTTCTCAATAAAAAGGTGTATACGACGAGAAAGAGAGGTATCATGAGAACGAGAGTTGAGGAACAAATTAAGTAACATGTAATGTAATGGAAATCAGCTTGATAAAAAGTAGTGCAGTAGCGTGACGGAAGTCGCAATTAGCAAGTGATAGACAGCAAACATTGTTGGCGCCACTGATAAAATTTGATAAATAATCTCCAAAGTGCAAAAAAAGCGATCTTTAAAATACAGCGATACACATCTAACTGGCAGCACGACTTTCTTAGAAGCTATAAAAGTGAGAAATAAAAACAATGCACAACAGTTGAAACCGTGGAAATCTCTTATCTCTTAGTTTGTGATTTTTTTGGTAGATTGTACCAAGAATTATATTAGTATGCATAATGCAATTTCAATACAAAAGCTGGGAAGATGAAGTGTGCAAGAAATTACAAAAAGAAACTGCTCTCAAAATGAGTGATACTAGCAGAAATGGTAAGATGGAACGATATCGGTGGCGTTGTGGAGATGGTTGAAGGGTGTCTGAGCACAAGTAGTTGTTGATTCCCTAGGATAATTCACGTAGATGATACTACTTTACTGCGTCTAATCCCAGTAGTTAGTCATCTCAAGGAAGAAAAAATGAAACCAGACTCTGCACTTACAATACTAAAGCTTCTTCTTTAGTTGACAACATAGAGGCCGGTTGATTCAATGATGCCACTGTGTGTAACACTTTTTTCTCTAAAGTTGTTCTAAGAACAACTGTTTCTACTCTACTGTATTAACTACAAGTAGTTTTTTTTATTTGAAACACCCTGTTAATTTTTAGGTGTCTGAAAAAATCAGCAACTTTTCGTTGGGATGCCAAATTTTTCCACGCTGAATAGAAACAATGATTTTTTTTCCTGGAAAAATTGCTCGTTAAAAAACCCTTGCGAATATGAGGAAGATTGTGTGATCATAAACAACTTTAATGCGGAATCCGTCAGAAAACGTTGTTTGCGAAAATAACTCCCATGGGAGTACTCACGTAGGACGAGTAACCACTTCATATTGTAGATTATGATTAATCGATAATGATACGGTAATGAACGAATCGCATATGATGTACGACTTCATTCGTTGAACGTCACAAGAATCAATTGGTAGCGAGTAGATATGAAAGAAAGCATACGATCACTATATGGCAGAACATCACATACAAATGCTTGATTGAGTTAAAAAAACAAAAAACGAAGTTTCTTGTGTAACGCGTAGCAGGTCAGATACAGTTAAACGACTCAAGGATTGTCACTAAATAGTTTAGAATCGAAATACTGTTGCGGAATGAAATATATTGTTCCGTGGGAGATCGAAATGATTGTAGAGACGAAAATTGAGCGAGATAAAAACTGAAGCTCTATTTGAGCGCGATCGGCTTACTGACTTGATCAAGTGAATTTTTTAATGAAGACTTAGTCGAATATCACTGTAGGCTCAGAAGGAGCTATATAATTGCAAATTCAAATTCAAAACGAACACACAACCGAGACGTGGGAGAAAAGCGGAATATTAATGTTTGAAGATGAAAATTGTTTCATTACACATCGTATGCTTGGAAACTATTGAGAAACCTCTATCCCTAGGGCAGGATACATTAATCTCTCAAGGCTTCGGACTTTTCGAATCCTCCTTTGTTTGTTTTATTTTCTTACTTTCCAATGTTCTCGTTCAAAAACTAGTCACAACAATAACGTAAAGCAAAAATATGTAAAGATATAAATTCAACTATATAACATAGAAGTTTGAAGCATCTGAAGAATGGATTTTTTTGTACTTCAATAATAGTACTTCTACCAGACAAGAAAAATTTTTAAAAAGTAGTTTCCTAAGAGCTAGATATGAAGGAAAAATTATACTGAAGACGGTTAGATGGCATGGTAATATTGCTGAATATTCTCCAAAATGTAGAAATATATCTGAGTTCTTATTGTAGATAATATTGTACCACCTTTATAAACATAAAAATGCAGCTGAAGTGTAGTTTCGAAAGTGAGAAGGGTCAGAAAAGTTAGAATCAATAAGTAAGTCAAAAGCTAAATGAGTGGAACATGAATGTTTTCATGTGAATAAGGTGAGGTATGCCATTCCTTAACTCGCAGACGAACTCGCAGAGTGCTAGTGCTTATGAACAAACCATAGGAAACGTTTCGAGTTGAGTGTCGAGTTTGAGCCATTTTTAATGCAATAAGGCTTTATTTTGTTAGACCGTTCTACATAACAGATTCTAATAAATTTTTCACTTTCAAAAGTATTGTCACATGTCATAATTGTTGACGTGGCCAAGAAATAGTTTCTTAGGTCTGAATAATTCAAGCAAGTGCAACAGACAAATTTATTTTTACGCTTCTCCTATTAAACAGATGCAAATTGATTAACACAATTCTACGAAAATACTTTGAAAACCTATTACTGTGATACTTCATGAAAAACGAAATTGTTTTTGGATGAATCACCATTCCATTTTTTTTACTACGATCACTTGTGAAAGAGAGTAATTTTGCGGAAGCTCACTCATAAGCAATCATTTGATCATCTGAACTCAAGCAGCTTCACCTACTTGTCAGATTGTGCGCTTGATTTTGTCAGGTTGAAAACGTCATTGGGCAACAACCACTTTACTATCGAGTAGCACCTTCGCACACTCACTCAACATGGAGCGTTTGCATGGAATTTCGAAGAATTTTCGCTTCTACTGAAGAGTAAAACGCTCTTATGGCACGTTGTTTGATTCGCTGAAGTTTACGCACAGAGGAAGTTTCTAGAAAGTTTAACAACGATTTGTGTGCTCTGTCACAATGGCATGTGCAGTTGCTTTCAGCTGTCGTATAGAAACAGTCGTTGACAACTTGGCCATGGTCTTTCTGTGTACGCTAGTGGGAGGTGTGCACTTCTTTGTGAGGTGTAAAGTAATATAAGGTTCAATATTAATACCCATAGCATTCAATAAACGCTGCCTTCACGCTATAACGGAATTAGCGTTGAAGTGACTCGTCTACATTGGGAGGAAGAAGCAGTTTCTCATTCTGCATTGATTTCCTTCTTGCAATTCCTGGTAAAATACGCTTCATCGAATCAAGCATTTCTTCTATATGATTACTTTCAAATAAGACAAAAGGTTATTTACATTATTCAGAGTGTGTTTACTGTTCACAGTGAATGCGATGAAATTTCATAAATTTAGCTTTTCGTATTGAAATTTATGATAACATGAAATGGTTGAGAGCGAGCTAAAACAGTCAATTACTTAGAATTCCTTTTGAATAGTGCACGTTTGTCGCTTAATTTCATACAAATTGCTCCATCTTCTTTGTTATCCATTAATACAAATGGAAGCGTTATTGATTTATTCCAATTTTCCTCAAAAAAAATCAATAATGGCAAACAGTGCAGTGTATTTATATTTTACAAATTAAGTGCAGTAAGGGGTAGATTGTTAAGGTAGGAAGGAAGAAGAAGAATATGAAAAGCACCAATTGATTTGAACTCTTTTTATTGCATATCTCATTGTCGTGGTCAGCATAAAGTGAAATGAGGAGCGGAGGTAAAGGCTTTTCACTACGTACGGTAGTACAAATTTCACTTATTCAAAAATGGTATATATTTCATTTAAATTTAAAGGCTTCGTAGTAAACCATTCTTTACTCTATACAAATCACCTCCAATTTGGCAAAAAATATTAAATGTAATTCGACTGCTACGTAAGTAATTAAGCTTATTCCGCATAAAATAATTTATCAATCCCCTTCGCGAGATGCGCCAACGCATTCGTTTTTAATGTCATATCATAGAGGAGATTGAATGTGAGTCTGGCCTATACAGTGACTTGAGCTGACCGCTTTTATTTACGGACATCGGAGGGATGAATAGCTTTTAGCATGGTTGGACCGGCAGCGACCGCGAACCTGATTCGAGCCTGCGTATCACGGTGCTATCTCACCACTGTACCACATGCCCCGCAACGTGAATAACAAAAAAATTGAAGATAAAAACGACAGTAGTAACTTGGAAAAAAAGCTCAATAATCAAAAATTTACGAATAAAAAGCTGTTAGTATCAAGAGATAGGGGAAGAAATTTTAATATGTGTAAAAAATAATGAGTACCTTCAGAGGTGACCTTGCCACTGTTAACTCCGGACAGCGTTAAATACTGCAGACATACATTGAGGCCATCAATCTAAAGTACTTACGATGACACTATAGTTTGTAATTTAGAAAAGTAAATCAGAGATAAAAAGGAGGAGTGG
>KN716174.1:211981-237130 GCA_000816705.1 Dictyocaulus viviparus
ACTGTTAACTCCGGACAGCGTTAAATACTGCAGACATACATTGAGGCCATCAATCTAAAGTACTTACGATGACACTATAGTTTGTAATTTAAAAAGTAAATCAGAGATCATGCATGAAGGTAATAAAAGGGAGTAAGTAGAAGAAAAATTGATTATGGTTTCGAAACGAAGAATTCAGTACAGCGTCAAAACGATAACGAATATCCTCTGGTTTTTATTTTCAACAAATACCTCACTATTATTATCACGTGAAAGCTCACCTTCAATGAAAGATCGAAAGCTTTCGCAGGTAGTTTAAACGTAACGCAATAATCTTTAGTATACGATTTCATATAGATCACGTTCTATACTTTGAAGTTTAAGCGGCAAACACAGAATAGAAGTAAAGATATTTAAATTAGATGCAAATTTTTCTGAGAATGCGAGAATGCCGATCTAGCGGTGTAAGCACATGGTATTATCCAGATGCATAATATCTAAGGAAAACTGTTGAAATTATGTATAGTGATGTCTCATATGATGCCGGAAAATGTACATCTCGATAACTTCTCTCTACCTTTCAACAAGCTCTTTTTGAGAACGTTCGCATGTATATTAAGCTTGTGAGGAATCGTTTAGTATATCAAAAAAGATTTTTCAACTGTTCATAAAATTCATTCTTTCAAGACGCGAGTGTTGACTGAATTAATGTATTTTTGGCTGAGCTCTCAAATCTCACCCGCAATATTTTCGAGCTAAAAAACTTCAGAATTCGATAAACAACTAGTTGTAATAATTGGTTGACACAGAAAAATACATTTTTACGTCTAAGAAGTAATCAAGTGCAACTTATAGATGGAAGTATAATTGATTTCGCGACGGTATGCAATGTAACGCGGCGATACATCATAGTGTTCGTCAGTCTGTCTCCGGTGCTATTCGTTCTGCCAGCTTTCTGTACTACAATTCTGTCAAGTGGAGGCGCACAGAGTGGTAACAGGTATTGCAATGATATGGAGCTCGGAATCAGTGTGATAAACATGAGCAGTTCGCGTTGAGTACCCATGCCTACCAGGTCCGCAATTCCTCTGGTGTCGATAAATTGGCAGAACAAAAATGTGAGACATGAACAGCACTTTCTTTTCGAAATTTCTTAGATCAAATCGTTCGTTGATCATCTGAACAACATCATGCTAAAAACGAGAACGTGGCGCATCTTACAGGAATGGATCTACGCCGAAGCATATCTCATGTGATCAATTTTTAGCATGTTAAAAAAGAGTAAGAGGAATATGGCTGATAGAAAATCGGAGAATGGAGCTGAACTCTCAATTCCTACAATGAGGTCACGCTTACATTTAAGTTTACGTAGTGAGATAAATGACAAGTAATGAAGGTAGAGTGGTGGTTTGTGGGGAAATAAGATGGGAAATAGCAATATAAATTTGAATTGCGTACGATAAAGCAATTTTGATAGAGCAACCAGGCTGTGGCCCGTTTGGTTTTTTTCTTGATAAAAAGTGATAAAATAATTATACTGGCTGGTGATTGTAAAGTAGCCAAAATATTCTTGAAATCACAGTGAAGTAAAATCTGTAGAAATGTATGGTGTGAAGATTTCCAGATGGTTGGTTTTGATCGGTGGACACGATTAAGATGTATTTTGATGAGACGTGCGTCGTAATTTCATTAGCACCACTACAGAATCACCTCGTAAACAATTAAGTGCACCAGCAAGACGTAGGAGATTAACGAGAATATCAGAATTATATCAAATTGAAGATGTCATGATAATCAGCACTGAATGCGGAACATTATCAGTGAAAAAGGATAAGGAAACGTTTTCAATTTGAGAAATATCAAGTAGAATATGACAACAACAAATTAAAATCAATAAAATAGTCTTAATTATTTTTCTTTCTGTATTTATTAGTAAGAGAAAATCTTTACGAATATAAAGTTTTTGAATTTTTACACATTGACATCTCATTAGGAGCTCTAATTTACTTATCCGATCCGGCCTCTTTGGAATGCATAGCGGTAACCATGTGAAATTTGTTATTAGTAGATCAAGGAACAAACACAATGAGTAAATTGCTTACAAAGCTGAGAAACAACAGCTGCATCGAAAGCTTGTAGTGGTATTGAAAAAGCGGTGAGAACAAGAAAGAAAGGTTTTACTTTTAGGTGTTGAGGGTGGCTCTCTCATAGATTACACAATGAAATTGTGCCGAGTGCAACGTTCACGAATTGTCTCAATAAAATCTAAAGAGGAAATCGCATGTTTTGATGCGCGATACGATTTTGTGTCTATGATCTACGACATAAAAAATGAGGGACTTAGTCTTAACTTTAGAAATTTCCATTGCTTCATTACCATTTGTATCTGTGTATCTTCCAATAAACAGCAATATTCTGCAGCCCAAACATGCCAAATGCTATTGAAACAACAAAAAGTTAACAAACTTCATCTTTAGATTTTTCAGTGACATTTAATTTTTAGTCTTCTTTTCACTAAGAAATTTGATATTTGTGCACTAATTCGCTCAGCTGACATGTGTGATGTAATGTGAATAATGAAAAGTGGCTGAAAGAGGGTGTTCTAGTATTTGAAGTACAATAGCATTGTGTACAGGTGCATGAGGCTTCGGTTACGAAGAGGGCCGCGTCACATACATGGTGATTCGAGTCCGCAAACAAGCTGAACAAGCCTGTCATTTCTTCGGAGTTACTGATTTGATGCCAAAATATTTCAGTAATCTGTGACATTGATCATTGACTGGTTGCTTATTGAATATAGATGTACTCAAATATCTCCACGACATTGCCATAGAGTTCAACACGTGACGGACGGATCGCGCAAAGAATAGATTGACGTTGAAAAATAACTGTGCGTAGCTCCTTTACAGGATTCATTGCCTGTGAATCGAGTTGACAAAGCGAAACATTTCATGACAATCTAAGATCTTCCATATGAGAGATTTTATAATTTGTGAATCAACCAAATGCGCGTTCACCAAAAAATCATCAGTCTTCGATAGTTATGCGTTGCATTTTGATAAGCACCATCATCAATGGTAGCTCATAATTCTATGTGAAAGCCATTCATTTCTTGTTAAGAGGTTGAGTGAAAGAGACACTTTATAGAGTGTTTTATTCAATGTTCAATCAACAAATCAGTCGAAGCACTGGAATATTGGAAGTCTTCGTGCGAAACCTCACTCCAAAAAGTAACTAATAAAATTTTCTGCGCAGAATCTAATCAACTGATATAATGATTATCAATGAGATAAGAAACTCAAACTATCAATTTTTAGCTGATTTCAATTTGTTCCGAGAACAGCACAGTCCATAAACAGGATAGTTCATTCTGTCATTTCAGTCCTCACAGTTGTTGCCAACCACTCATGATTCTTATTCACATTTAAGCCGTCTAATTCTCATAAAGGTGTTGCCAGATATTCACTGCATTAAACTTCACTAAGAACATATAATGCTGGGAATCATCATGCAGGAGATTTGAAGGAACTGCAAGAATCTCAAATATATGAAGCGGAATCGAGGCCATTCCAGCACTCCAACCCATTGTTGATTACAAATGTTTATAGAGTGACAGCCACGACAAACCTTATGTCTCCTATGTCTATCAATTCCAAGCTGATTACGCATGATTCCGTCAAGCTCTACTATTGGTAAACTATGAATGAACAATGAACGTAGAATTGATAGAAAGGAAACCGTTGGCTAATCCGAAAAAGACAGCGTTCAAAAAACTCTATAACTTTTTCAAATGCTTGTTCTACATTTTCCTTGTCGCAATTGTTAACAGTGATATGAAATAACGCTTTCATTAAAATAACGCGAGTGATGAGCCTCGATAATTTCGCATGAGCCATGAATGTATTTCATCACGAGTGTTCTACTAGTTTTCAAAAATATGATATAATACATTATTAACAGTTTCGTTTTCTCCTTCACTGCTACATTTTTAGTACTGATATTTCCTTACAGAAAAACACCATACTGAATGGACACGAATTCTGCTATGCAATAGACTGAGACCTTTTAAAAGAGCATAACTTTTGAGGGCTTTCAGAGAATCGATAAATTGAATGTGTCAGTTGTCCATTTTATAATAATGAAGGAACTTCACATGATTCGCTGTCATTACAAATCTCGGTCGCTTGCAATTAGGAGCAGCGGTAATGGTTGCGTTCGTTGCAGATGAATATTAGTATACACGAATGCTGATTAGTCTAACCTCAGAGCCGTCACTTCTATGAGACACTCATTACGTTAATTAGCAGCATGACAACCAGGTGATTAATAATATCTATATCGATATCATCTGCGGACAAATTTAATATCACAGAAAAGTCACTATAGCGTAGATGACTTCAGGTTACTATCTACAACATCCACTCAAAAAACATTGCAGACAAGTTTTTAAGCTTATCAGACAAGCTATGATGAACAGCATCTGTTTTGAAATACTAACAAATGGATTCGTCTGTCTAAGTAGCTCTCTAATGAGCACAAATTCTTCTGTTGACAAATTTTCTAAATTCACTGACCGTGAGCACACGTGAACTACCGATTATATAAGAAGAAGGGTTCTTACATTTTTTAAGTTGTTCAAATTTATTTTACCCTTTCACCAACTTCTAGTAAATAGAAAAGAGTACAAATCTAATACGTGGCAATCAATTTTCCATTCAGAGGTTCGGGTCTGCATTTTCAATTCATATCTTTAAGTGGGACTTTTGCAAAATATCATTAAATTATTATTATTAAAATTATCATTATTAAAAGTGCTTAATATATGGTGAAATTAGGTTCAAAACGCACATGACAACGAACTTTGCCTAAAGTACACATTCACGACATTGTCACGACATGTTGAAAGTGTTTGCAAATGCTGAACAGTTGTGACGGGCATTGATAGATGTACATTACAACCACGAAGCATCAATACATTAGAATTTGTTATAAGGAAAGGAAAGGAGTCGAATTGAAATTGATCCAACTCACGTTAGTGTTCACTCGTGACAATTGCGATGTGAATTGTGGTGTAGTGACGTTGTCGGGAACTGAAATTGATTCGGATGGCTTCATGTGGAATGTCATTTTCTACCTTTCTAGTACGCATTTGCAAAATAGACATGATAAAATTATAAAATATACTCTATAATTAGAAATAGTCGCCTAAAATGTTTATCAGTAATCGAATACTCTTCTAATTAGTCGCTTAAATCCTAATGATTCTTTGTATACTACGCCTCATTTCGCGAGTTCAGCTTTTCCAGCAGTTTTTATGTGTTCTGTTTGAATCAGTGACAAATCTTTTCAGCTGTAATGTCTCTGTTTTCAATGGAATGCAGCATCTTTGCTTTTTCTTTCCTTCGTCAGAGAAGAATAAGCTTTAAAAATTGAAGAAAAATCGCAAGAACGACTTACGATTCTCAGCGAATCGAGGTCATTCGAATTTTTTCTTTACTTAAGCAATAGGAAAAGGAACACTGCGTTCAAAAGAGTTAAAAGTTTTATAAATATTCCTAGCAGAAATATATCGCGCAAGATAAAATAAAGCATTTGATTTGTGCGTGATTCGTAATAGTTGAGGAAAAGTAATTTGCTTGTATGAAATGAGTACTACTTCATTGAAACAACAGCACGATAAATGACAAATGACGGTGTAGACAATTTGGAGAGACGTGAGGCGCCGCTTTTCTGAATAGTACCAAATTTTATCCTTTAGAATATGGCATGATGATTTCAAAGCTGAATTGTCACCATTGTCATTGAGGGAAAGATATGACTATATTACTAAATGAAAAAAATAAAGAAGTAAGAAAATATGAAATATGAAAAAAATCTACTCCAGTAATAGCATACTTAGCCTTTGAAATTTTCGAAAAGCTTCATTTGGAGAATTCCGGGTGTTGTATCGAATCAGTTTGAAGAGACATATTACGTGATAATGGGAACAATGAGTGAGCCAAATTTAATCGGGTAAGTGCTCGCGAATTGTGTAGCAGATGGTAAGATGGTTGGCTAGTTGCATACATGACGTTTTTTTTGAGCTGAATTCTACTTGTATCAACTTCAGTGATGTAATCACTCAACAAATCATCAGCCGCAAGTTTCTAGGTATAGTCGGAAACTCGGTCGGTACTGGTTTTCGATACCTTAGCACAGAAAAAATAATTCATCGAAGGAACTATGATAGATTTCGTAGTGAAACAGCGTTGAATAATATATGATTGTCTGTAAGCACAATCTTGATCTCAACCCGAATCCTTTACTTCACATTTTACGTACTGCTCCATATCATTCATAATTTAACTTCTTTTCCTCGTTCAATCTATGAAATTTAGACTTCGAAACTTTGAGTTGTCTGATTTTAACTTACACCAGCGGTTCCATAATTATAAGGATTTGTCTTATGAACAGATTTTCATAATAAAGTCCTACTTTTAGTTTTTAATACTCAATTTCTACGGTATAGTGATTGATAGAAATGTGAAAAATAAATGAGTCTCATACTCCTATTTTCTATAAACTATGACGGGTAATTTTGAGGTTCTTATATCCCAAATGATGCCGAGCTAATTGCAAAACTCAAGACCTATAAATATGAAGACCATAAATATAAATAAAAAAACATGGGATGTATAACTTTCGAAGTCTTTACGTGTGAAAATTGCTATCAGAAGAATATTGGTTTGAAAATAGTAAGGTGGAATCGTGCTTGAGTTTACTTACATTCCGAAAAGAATATATAATAAGATTTCACATTGCTAAATGTTACGTGAACTGACCTAGTGCGGTCAAGAAACAATGGTAGGAAGAAGCACGCTAGCAAGCTGGCTTAAATAGAGGTATGCAGGTTTGGATCTAAACCCACGCAAACCAGCCTTCTCTCTTAAGTTTCGGTATACTGCTACCACAATAATCTTGTAGAATAAGCAACGCCGAATAGCAATGGAACGTTTCCTTGAAATTATTATATGAACCACTCCCATTCACATATCTCACTGTAACATCGAGACATCGGATGAGAGGCACATCATTCCAGAGAGTTGGATTACACTAATGCTTATATGAAGTGTTACGACAAAAGTTGGTGTGGAGCTGATCAAATGTTAATGTCACAATGTTCCACATGCATTCATCTTTCTATATAACGTACTGGCGGCGGAGTGTCATAAATGGTGAAGAGTTAAGAGACCCAAAAATCTTTAGAGTGTTAATTTACAAGCTTAATTTAAATATGGAAAAAATATTTGAACTATGTAAGACGTGCATTAAAGAATCTAGCAGCAAAAACAGAATTTAAATCGAAAATTCTGCTAGGCAGTTTCCAGTTTCCCAGCTTAATGACAAGATGACTCCTATAGGATACGAATTCATTGTATTCATACTACCGAAGCGCTTAATTCATGTATTGAAGCTTTTTAGCTGCTTAACTATGCAATGAATAATTTGTTTAACTGCTAAAATTGTTATAAGAAACCTCATACTAAGCACAAAAGAATAAGCTTTAAAAAGAATGGATGATATCACCATCTATTTAGTGTTCATTGAAATTTCATAGTGCTGAGAACCTTTGATAGAACTGAGTCCAGGAAATATCCCGAATAAAAAACGAATCAATAGAAGAATAAAAAATGACTCAACGAATCAAATCAACAGCAGATCAAGCATATTTGTGGTAGGTGAAGCAGAGGCCGCTCTTATTAAACGTCACAATATTTATTCAATCACCAATTCTAGCAGAACAATGAATGTTTTGCAATCAGTCACGAAAAAAGCAGGAAACAAAACTGCTGAGGAAAGCAGGAGTTAATCAACTGAGAACAAGAAATGGAAATGAAAGAATATGAAAGTGTGAAAAAGGCTAAGAATGAAAAGAAATAGACGAAAACAAATGTTGTAGAAGTTGAAGGAAGCCGAAAAGAACATAAGGGAATATGGGATTTGAAAACTAAACACATATTGGTATTTTTTCTATTGGATAGTTCCTTAATCTCTTTCACAGTGTTGCTTTACTTAGTTTTTTTGCTTGTAAATCAGGTTAATGACAAGAAGCTTAGTGTGTTGATGTGAAATGCGACACGCACCGCCGGTCAATTAACGCGGCATTGAAATGGATCAACGCCAGTTATTAATGATTATGTTTCTTAAACACAAGTTGGAAAACCCTGCAAGAAAGACGATTGAATAGATCAGTACTGTGCTCTGGCTAGGTATTACTACCGATTGAAGGGTGAGCTACTGGTCCAACCTGTACAGATAACACCTTAAAAGAAGACGCTCTTCTCCACGACATGAATGCTCATTCAGGTGCTATCACTAGATTTAGAGAAAATTTTTTTGGATACTGTCGTAGCACTATCGCATAAAATCTAAATAGAGTGAAATGTCGACAAGTAATGTCTTGATGGACACCTCATGTATTGAACCTTTATGACCTCGTTGCACGCGTAGCCATTAGCGAAAACCATGGGCTGCGACCGTACAGGACTCCTTTTTCCTTTCTTCACTGTTATATATAACGCCTCACCATCTTGCTGACTCTTCGCATTTCTCACATATACATTGTCCTGCTAGATTAACCATAAAGCTTTCAAACGTGAGCTAGCATATAAACTTCTCAAGGTAAGGAATTGTAACTGGCTACTGTCATACAAAATCTTTTACGTCAGGTTTTCTAGGGGTAGAAGGTTTCTATAAAAGTTCGCAACTATTTTTTGATCATTTTTTTATTACGAAATGCTCAAATGGAAATGCGTAGATCATTAAAACGAGTTCGCATAAGTGAATTCTTTGTCAGTCAATTTAGAGACCGTTTATACGATATCATTTTGAGCACGAATGCGTTAGTTGCATTCCGCAACCAACAGAGATTGATCAGCACCAAGACGTTAATTTTCTCTCTCAATTTCCATGCTTTTTATTTTAATTTTAATCGACATTTCCTGCAATAGTTGAATTTGTGATAAACTGAGGCATGTGGAATGTTGAGGGAAATTAAAAACGACAACTTTATCTCTCGGTGAATTTTCTTAAGACCCAAGCTTTTCAGTGTTCATGTAGCTATTCATACTAAATTTTCAAATACAAAAAAGAATAAGTGAAGTAGTCGGCATAAGATAAACAGACCAATGTGATTCGAGAGAAATCGCTGATTTGAAAAAAATTTTTCGCAACAAACGGTATCCATTTATTCGCTTTTAATAGGTGAAGTTTTAATAAACGATATATGGATAAGAGGAAGTGGACATGATCTACACAAAAACGATTGAGTGAGAAATGAAATTTCAACTGAGGAGAATCAGTAACGGTTTCACTGAAGTGGAATTGTCAAACTACAACAGCGCCCGCTTAACCATACGATGTTATGCGGCGATGGTGACAGTCGATTGATGAAAGCATAAATTGAATGCTGGTGAACGCCAGTTGTTGTCGTTCATTTCGATGTGGAAGCGAATAGAAAGTGCAGAAGCGTTTTAAGAATGATCTGTCCTAATAACTCTTCCTCACGATAGAGCACTGTCTATGGAAATTATAATCGTTAAGAAAACGTGGAATTTCGCTTCGTGTTGAATTTTCTACTCTACAAAACGCTATAATTTGAAAATATCGACTGTATTAATGTGAAAACTTATCTTTTGAAGAATATTATTATAATTTTACACAACCAAAGTGCTTAATATATTCGATGAATTGAAAGAGGTTCTAATCCTTATGATTTCTTTGATCGACCTAATGTTATTCATTATATTCATTCTTTTCATTTCATCATAATCAGATATTCTTTACAGCTAACGTGCTTCCATACTAAAATTTATATGAATTCTTATTTGCAAAAATAATATAGTAAAGACATATTGAAAATTTTCACTAAGCATCATTTTTTAAATGTAATTTCAAGAAGAAATTTTCCACAATGTACATCACTATCGCGGCTTGAATACAATCGTCTGAATAAAACATTGCCTAGCAGTAATGTCTGAGTTCTACTAGATCGTTACGTCTGAAGCCTCAGCTTTCATCCAATAACGGCAATTCGTCTAGGCTTGTATCTAGAAACACTGAATTGGTGAAGCGAGCGAAATAACATCGGGCACGGGACAGCAGTAGTCTGTCAGCCCCCAGCTGCGCGTCACTGCATGAACAGCTTCCCGTTGATGTTAAAATTATTCAAACGAACAAATTCTTGTCGAAATTTGGAAAACACTAAAATTACTGCAGTATATTGAATAATGTATTGCTATCTAAGAAATAAATAAATTCCCAACTCTAATCAGTCAGTGCTTTTTTTCAAATTTCAACAACGCTAAGTCGCCAACTACTTTAATCATTATATGACTCTGACAAAGCTATAACCAGTTTTAGAAATTATAAAATTTGTAGCCTCTTGCATCATTTCCAATCAGGAAACGCTGCGAAAATCGTGGATTTGATCAATATTGTCACAATAATTTACAATTCTAAGCTTTCACCAAGCAGTGACTTTTTTGTAGTTGAGAGCAAAAATTACGGTAAACAACCAATATCGTTTATAGATTTTCAATATTTGACGTAGAATTCAAATATGCAAGTAGAGAATGATTATTCGAATTCAAACATCAGTTTCAAAAGCATCTCACCGACAATCCGGATTAATTTCGCCACTAATCGATAATCACGCAATTCGGTGGAAATGTCAACTATCGGCTTGAACTTCGGCGCTTTTGATAAGTATCGATTCACCCAGTTTGTGTAGACCTTAAAAAAATTGGTTGTTTGCCATTTGATAGCCATAAATCAATAAAGTGCAACTTCCTCATGAATAGTCAGTAATTCATACTAGGCACCGTCTAGACGAAGAATAACTTCTAAAAGAAACAAGGCTCTCAGTTTTCTCTCAACAAAACAAAGTTTCATATCGAATATTTATATCAATTTTTTATTACTTTTAGTGTTACGTTATAGTATAGATAAAGATTATTTGAGATGTTTGTTGTTTGAAATGTTTATTACTATTAGTATTATGTATTGTTATATTTAAAAACTATTTGGAATTGCGCCGAGTTGACCGCAAAACTCGGACCCTCAGGCGGGATATATGTAAGTGCGAGTTCGTATCCCGCCTGAGGTTCCGAGTTTCGCGGCCAGCTCAGCGCAATTCCAGATATTCTAATATCATTGCAAATTATGATACAGTTATGATAATTACAAAAGAAAAATATAAATTGTGATTGTATATAAGAATTACTTATTATTACTGTTACTGTTATAGTTCAAGAACAATAGGTGGCGCGTGACAGAGATGAGGTATTACGTAGGCGCATGCAGGTTCTTGATTGCTCGAAGACCTATCAAACCTCTATCTTTCTGGGCTCGGTAAACTGGTACATAAAAATATGGGTATAAAAATGATACTGAGTTGGTGAGGAGTGATCAGTTCACTAATGTATAAAACCTGAGTCACATTTCACTTTAACAATATCACGTTGAACACTGAATTATTTTCACAGTCAACTTTATCTAACCGAAGTGAGTGTATTAGAAACGTGAGTGAGTGCTGAGTGTATTAGAAACGAATTTGTGAAGGAGCAATTATTTTTACTCTCAGTCTTTCATTCATCATAGTGCACTTCTGAGTCAATATAGTGGATAATAGCTGAGTTATATAATACAAATAATATTACGCATGCTCAACTTAGTGTACGCAAGTTGGCAACATCACTTGCAAGCCCACCAATCCTCCAGCATTGCACAATTGGTGGTAAAGAGATGTGGTACCATAAACTGCACTGGTTGGTATAGAGTGCAAGTTCAAGTCAGTCTGTAGACCAAACTCGCATGCATTCATCATTCAGTGAGCCGTCAGACTACCTAAGAGTAAAGAAAAGCCAAATGACAGGTGGCTTCCATTTCTAAACCAAGTAGAAGTTTTCGGTGTGTGTTTCATAACAATTACCTGGATTCCCGTTGACCATAGGCAGAGTAGAGTAGGCACAAGTAAAATTTCCATTTTTCTCTATCACGCGAGAGGGTACCTCAGTAAATAAATTTTCTAAAGATTCGTTGACTATCATGATCCCATTCAAGAGCCTCTGTGAAGAGGTCTGACCATCGGCAGGGTAATCTTTTTGCAGTGTCTTTGATATCCAGTGGGATTTAATTACTCACAGTTAGTATCTAGCGGTCACTATTTACAAGCATCACGTGTCTGACACACCCTTTTCGATGCTCTTATATGTTTTCCATGCCGCTCGTTTCCTTCTGCCAAGTTCTGGTGCTATATTGCACATCATATTGATCTTACGACCTGGATACACATAGCTTGAGCAGAGTAAGATGTTTTACCGTTGAGCATAAATAAGACATCAAAAAAGTATAAATTTTTTTGAATGAACATTGCCTTATTGAAGTTTAACTCAAGGCCAATGTCCCCATAAACACCGTCGAAGTCGGCTGACATTTTTTCCGCCTGCTCGACGTTTGGTGTAATGAATACAATATTATCGACGAAACGAAGACGGTAAAGTCATCGACCGTTGATTTTCGCTGCCGTACCATAGCATTTCACTTTTCGTATGAGTTGTTCTTCGTTCAGTGTTTTACCAATTCTGTTAAGGATCACTCGTTTGGAAAGCCTGCAAACGATAGAAGACAAGCAAATTAGGCAATAATTGCCAATCTCGTGAATGTCGCCTCTTTAGCGCAGTAGTATAGTCATAGTTTCCGACTGAATATTTTGACAGGTAGCGTGTGAACAATCGAGCCAGTGTTTTGATGAGAACTGGAGGTAGATTCTTTAGATGTTGTGGTATAATCCTGTAGATCATCTACATAATAGAAACATAGAACTTAATAAAGTCCACGAAGACGTTTCTGGCGCTGTCCAAGTTGACGTGCGCTATTGACGTTGACATTCTCACTATGTAGATCAAGTTATTTTTTCGTATTATCAGATTGTTCCACTCTCTATCAACTGGAACAGTTTATTCAAACATATTCTTCAGTTTATCAGTCAATTGGCATAACAAATACCAAACTCCATTTGCATGATTAAGAATAAGATTGGATAATTTGTGTTTGATGTAGAATGTACAATGTATAATGTCCAATCTTTCAACAGTTTTTGTTGTCGATTTGTTTCTCTAACTTTTCCATCAATAGCACACCCAGTTACATCTCAACTTGAGTAACACAAATAATATCATGTCAAATGATATCCAAATAGTAACAGTACCTCGCTGTAGGGGGCGCAGTGGCTCAGTGGTGGAGGTGCCGCAGTGACACGCCGACCGATTCAGTTTGTGGCCGCCCCCCAGGCCTACCAAGCCCGCCATCCCTCCGGGGTCGGTGAATTGGTGACAGAGGTGTCTGGGTAACATAACTGGCACTGACTTGGTGAAGAGTGGTCAACTCAAGTCATTATATAGACCAGGCACGCACTCAACCACCTCCACGATATCACGTTAAACATGAATTCGGGGGCACATCCCACCACAAGGGATTGTTCAACGCCAACAGTTATCTTATCTTATCTACCTTGCTGTAGGATGAGCTTCTGGCAAGGAAGGATCTTTGTAATAAAACAGTTTAAGAAACGCTTATGTACATTGTTTTCATGCAGGTTCATGTCTCATATGAGCACAATTCACCACAGGAACTTTTGCTAATAAGGACAAAGCAATGGGATCCCATGGATAGCGCTGTCATGATGAAATATAAAATATTAGTAAGAAGGTCCGTCGAACAATGACTCGAGCGATGCTAGCCCTTAAAGAAAAAAGGACATGTGCTGAAGATACAACAAAATGTCAAAGAAGAGTTCAATTCTGTCCCTTAAGAGAAAACATTCCATGATCACATCCATTCAGGTCATGCTATCATTCATGCTTTGTGCTGGGGAGCTACTGTGTTTGACCTGCGCAATCTAATATGCAAATCTTACTTGGTTACACTGATGGCCCCGTCGTCACGCGTAAGTCGGGCCCAGCAATCTTCCATTTTTTTCTCGACGATTAATGTCCATGGTGGTGGTATTTTGTGTATATGGTGAAACTTTCGTGGCCCATCCCGTAGTTTTTAAATCGCAGACAGCTGCGAATGCAGGATTCTGAAATTTGCCTCCAATACGCCCGCACCTCTTACAAGTGATCGCTGAAAAGATCATTTTTATTCTCTTTGGTACAATTCTACAGATTCTTTTGTCCATCTCTCGTCCATTTGTCGTCACCCATTCTCGTTATGACCACTCATCTATGTTTCGCTTTCGGTCTGTATTGCTCTATGTCCTGCAGGCCATGTAATTTTTTGGATGCCAGTGTTGCAGAGTCCAACTTGGTGTTGTCTGCTAATTATGTGTAAGAAGATACCTCACAAGTAAATTGTGATTAGTTCAAAAAGTTTTTGAAGAGGTTAGTATTAACCTGACACTCGTATGCGTAACAAAGCGCTAGAATAAGTGTGGAGTCAGAAAAGTAAGCACGTATTTCTGGTTTTATTAAATGATCACTGGTCTCTTTTGTAATGCAGCCTGTGCGGCACTCCTTCTTCTACTCACTTCTTTTTCCATGTCCTCAATGTTCATAGGTCGCCCAAGATGAATGTAAATTTCAGTTTTGGTGATTTGAAATACGTAAATCTTGATTCAATTTCAGTCACACCATAAGTTTCTTATCAACTGGGTCTTCTTATTTATTCATAATCCTATCCTCTTCTCAACTTTCCTCCATTCGTTTAACATCATCTGTGGTTCTTCTGTATTTATTGGAAGCAAAATGGTGTTGTCAGTTAAACGAAAGTCTGGTAGGAATTTTTAATGGATAAAATGTCTTTCTTGTTCCATTCTAACGACTTTGTTGTCCTTTGCAAAGTGGCAGTGAACAGCTGCAGCGAGGTCGCATAGCCTTGTCGAACTCCTTTTCCAATAAAGATGGTGAGAGTGCGATCTCAAAACTGGATCTTTCTTGTGGATATGATGACAGTTATGAACGACTTTCAATTACAGCAGTTCCACCCCTTGAGCGGTAAGCGCTGATAGTACAGCTTTCTTTTCAACGCTGACCTCTATAACTCTTCAACCGTATGAATGTGGTCCATAGAGTAAAATCCCTTAGGTTTGCTCTACAGGTGAAGCCTCACAATATTTTTGTTATGGACAACAGGATAATCTTCGTGAAGAGTTTGCAAAGTGCACTCAACAAGCAGCTCGGACGGTTATCTAGAATCAACAGAAAGTCAACATTTGTCTTATCAGGTCCAGAGCTGCTTCTAATAATCTTTTTTTTTTGATACCGTTTGAAATACTCCTGCAACCATCTCATACAGTTGGCATTGATTACCAGGCGTGTCAGACCCGTTGCATTTGGATCTATCATCAACCTTCGCATAATTTTGGGCATTTTCCTGATTCTCGCAGAAATACGTTGACTGGGCCACTCTTCTTGCTCTTTCCTTACAAAGAATGACTTCCCGTAAAAGATACGAACTGTGAAAAGTGACGCAAGACGTTGTTCTTATTCATTTCGATCTCCTTATCCAAAATTTCCTATCCTATAGTGTTTCTCGTTCATCGCTCCCATTATCGCGTTAAAACCTATGACAGCAAATTTGTAGATTTTTTTGTTACGAATAATCTTTTCTAGCTTATTGTAAATGCGCATAATTCGTTTACATATGCTATAACAGTCGGTGTATAGCAATTGATGATGCTGATTTAATTACGACGTAGCTGGAGACGGGGTATGACTAAACAAGGAAATAAGATATAATAATAGTCGATGGAATGGACAATGGATGGGTGCAAGACAACGCCACCGATGTTTCGTGAGGGAATCTCTTCTCCACTGATAACAAGTGTTCTCTCCTTGAGTTGTCTTATATCGGTTCTTCTGCTCATGGTTTTAGTAAATCTGTTACGTGGAATTTGATGCGTTTTGAAACTTCAAGGATACGACAAAGATCGGCATCCGTAGAGATTGTTATAAAACTGTATGCCCAGAGCAGGAAACAATCTCCATTGCGTGTCGCGGGTTTGTTCTTAGATTTACCTCCGATGATCGCTTTGACCTGAAATCCGGTGGCCTCTTACCGGTCATCTTACAGCCCTACATTAAAGACGGCAGAAACCAGTGTGCAGGGTACTGAGAACAATGTATTGCTGCTGTAGTTTCAGCTCCTTAAATTTCTGAGATTACCCAGCTTAAGCGTTCTTTGGCCTTCAGCACTGGCGACCAACGGCTCTCATGGATCAAGTAGATGAGCTCCTTGTAGCATTATTTCATTGAGACGGTGACAATTTTCAATAGGTTTACTCTTGTTTAGCTTTTCATATCGAAATGAAAAACCTAGAAGCACCTCAGCAACGTTGAGGCAGTGAACCATCTAGGAAGTTGAGCAAATCAAAACAGATTAATACAGCTCGTGACATCCCATGGGAGCACATCATACTGAGTCGCAGCGTCCTTTTATTGATAGATTGATGTCGGCATATAACTATTTATGTAGTATCATTTGATTGCAGAACTACAAAGTGCAGTAGGCATAAAAGCATGACGTTATTATACAAAATTAAAATATTGACCATTTCAAAAAAACTTGAAGCTTAAAAATTTAACCCAATGATTTATTATAATAACGTGGCTATTATAAATCCTGCTAATTATTATGATGGATAAATTCTTCGCAAGTGTTCAATATGCAACTTAGCACTGATTCGAATAATTATGGCTTCATATTGTTGCTAACTGAATAGTTAGTGAGTAGTTATAAAAAAGAAAAAGTGTATTATCACAACTATACTTAACTGACAATGCTAAATGATAAATGATGCCAAAAATATTAAATAGACAATATTGTGCACAGTGCGATCAACAAATAAACATCGTGCAGTAAACATAAACACAAACATGTGTGTTTGTGTGGAAAAACTCTTAGACTACGATGGTTGTCCCATGCAGATATTTTCAAAGTCCTCTATTCAATAGCGAATTTAAGATTTTGATTGAATCCGAAAAAAAAGACAGTTTGTACAGACGTCATGCAGGCGGCCCTTCAGAAGAAGATAATCTTCTCGACATTATTAATAATAAAGACTTTCTTCATCAGATTTATCTCAATTACTTAATGAAAATTGCTTAGCTTTACTAACATGAAAACGCTAGATAATTTCAAAAATTGCACTTTCTCCAAACATTAATGGAATTACTGATTGTTTATTTGCTTTGGGTAATTTCGCTAACAGCTCAACACATAGCAAAATATGATGCTGCATCCGACAAATTTTTCATATTCGATAAACGAAGAAAAATTTAGAAGATTTCAAGGTCTTGATCTGCATTTGGAAGATACTGTCATTGATTGTATTGATGTACATTAATAGAGCACGCTCTTCTAATGCCATACGTTGAATTGGATAAGATGAAGTCTTCAAGACCGTCCAATCCAGTTTAATGCGCTAAGAAGAGATTCATGCTCAGTTTGCCAGCAAGATTACGGGACTTCTTCACCCCATGATAGATTAGGCCTCAACAAAGTCCTACTTCACTTAACAAAAGCTGTTAATCCCGTGCAAACGCATGCCAATCTGAATAATTTAAAAGTTTCGTAACACAAACCGATTGGTTCAGAATATAAATGAGATAACTTCAAACTTCAAAAATGCATTTAAGTAGTACTAGAGACTTTTATTCAGATTTTGTAAAATGGACAAAATATGCTCTAGTATTACCCATTCTTTTCAATTTACCCTCTGAGTACTTTCAAATGACTACCATTCAGATATTACATAGATAGAATAAAGAAAAAGGATAAGTATCTTCAAGAATTTTGTCAATAAATCAACACTGTCTCACCATTAACCATCATGAATTCTGCCATCATGCAAATATTGAACATAGTACGGTCAACATATCGTTCATCTGATCTATAATTACTAAAAAAAACTAGGCATCTGATTTGTCCTACGTGCAAAAATTAGCGTTTCGATAGTGACAACTTCTGGAAGTTCAGTAGAGATTTCATTAAAACTGATTAGTTTTGACAAATGTAGGCAATGGAGATGAGGCGTCAGGTTCAAATTTGCGGAGGGAGAATGCAGAACAGAAATTTTTGAAGAGAGAGCGAAGTCTTTCCGTTTTGATCACCTTCATAGAATAGTGCATGTCTCTATGATTACAACAGAGAATGATTGATGGAATTATTCGATATTGTGACCACATTCAATAAAAAAACAGACCACAATTGCCATCATCCACATTTTTTTTTGCATTTGTGTTTCGAGCTCAGCCTAATTCTTCTGGAGGAGAAGACGAATCCATTGTTTTAATTTTGACAGCAAAAATCATCACTAGTGTTGATTAAGAGTGAAAGGAAAAAGATTCAATGAATGTCAATATACCTCTATTTGCATAAAAACTTCTACTTGCAAGACTCAAAACTTCATACAGTATGTGATCAATGACTTGGTTACTATTGATCAACCAACCTATTCTTTGACTGCAAAATGTGGTACGCTCCTAGTTGAAACGATACTCTAATTGATACTTTCATAGAAATCACGAGGCATATTGGACGCTCTTAAAAAACAGATAAACGAAGAGGGATGTGTATCCTTCAATGAGGACGAATTTCTAGAAAAAACCATCAGTCAATGGTGCATGAACGTTCAAATGAAAGCAATGGTGTTTTGATTGACTGATTTCTGAAATGATATGAATTTTCAGCAGTTGCATATCCATTTAGAAATTCAAGATAGTGCAACCTTATATTAAGCCAACCTAGAAAATTGATTGGTTAAGTTTGAGTGAGGAAGCTGGTTTTCAACTGAGTGCATCTGCTTTCAATTCGATGAGAGACACGTTAGAGTCTATTTTTCACACGAGTAATCCATCTGTGCTCTGATAAAACGAAAAAGGAAAGCAGAGCCACTTCCAGCTATTTGTTATTTCTTTAGCTTCAAAAGTGCTCTAATAACTCCTAATGATTTTGCCTCAAAAATCTTAAACAGAAAATATCATATGTACTATTTGAGGTAGCAAATAAAAGGATTTTATCACTGCATTAATCGAATTTTCGACTTCAATCGCTCCTTTTGGTAGGTTCAAGTGAGGTTGTAAATCTGGATTTTTTTTTCTTTGAAGTCTTTTGCTGAAATATCACTGTCTGCCCGCCAAGAATGTGCGAAAAATACAGAGCGTGTCTCGTTTGCTTGTATACGATTTTTGGCTCGTCTTAATGGAAGTATTTCACAGCTGTATCGTAAACTCTAACACTCCTCAAAAAGTGTTTGGATAGAAAATGATCTTATTTTTCAGCGTTAGTGACGTTTACAAACGAAATAATGCTTTTAATCCTCCACTTCCAATTATTTGACAGCTTATATGCGTTATAACCAGAAACACTAAAAATTCAGGCCCTTGAGAAGCGACCTTTCTGGATCCCAGACTCGTTCAGAAATTATCAGTAGAAAGCACTTATCGAAAGAAAATGAACCCCTCCTTTGTTTAGCAATAAACTACGAAGTAGATGGTGGCTTTACAGCGACAAGTGTTGTAATTGAATACGAGGAAATATCGCTCAGGAAGCCAATAGTGAGGGTTATGCCGTTATTAAGAAGTCGCTATTGAACTGCTCTGGATCTGCTCTAGAATCATTTGTTTTTAGGAGAAAGACTGATGTGTATTTTCTACTCTTTGCTTTTTCTCTTCAAGCACTCAATGAAATTAGAGATCAAAAGAAACTTTCGAAAAAATTAGCATCTCAAAAATACATGTTGAAATCAACAGTAGGTATTAAAGTTCAGACATGAAAACTACGTGAAACACATTGCGAACACGGCGGAATGTTTTTTCTTTTCATAAAAAAGAGCACTACAACCTGTGGAGATCACTGAACGTGTATTTTGCCTGTACAATGAGTTCTCGTGAGAAAACTTTACTAGGATGTTGTTTTTTTCTACTTTTTCTTAGCCGTCGCAGTTGATTCCGGTACAAATCAAGGACGCAAGGAGATGTAGAAATGGTGAGATAGAAATGAGGCGATGGGCTCCATTTGCATATTATGGTGCCTCTGAGAATGAGTGCATCACACAAGCTTTTTTTGCACGCTTAGAAAACGAACAAATTACCATTGCAAAGCATTAGACTTAATGAGAACACTTTTCCAATTTCAATGTATTTCATTATTTTTCTAAAATTGATATAAAACAGTTTTTCATCAGGCGGAGCAAAGCAGAACGAGAAAATTTTGCTTATTAAGATTAACAAACAGCGCGTAGATTTAATATCGTAATCTTATGCTATTTACTATACGCATTGTGTAGGGTTCTTGAAATAGGATTAGCTTCTCGATAGGGGCATATGCTGGCCTCAACTGTCTGGTCATCCAACGGAATAATCTATTCGTTATAAGGCATGTGTCAGCTCTTCAGTATTATTGGAGAGCTGCATGTTACAAGGTTATTTACCTCCTTTGAATTTTGCTCACCAATCTCACAGAGCATCCAATATCAAATTCGTAAGAATCGTTGATCTGATGTTTTACGATTCCAAGGGAATGAAAAAGTAAAGAAATATCAAACATTCAACAAGAATTCGTCGAGCTCAACAGAAGTAAAGTATAAAAAAATGGATTATTTAAAATCAGGAAAAATCTACGAAGGCTAATTTTTTTGAAATGCACTACAGAATACTTTCTTAATTTCTGGATAATATCGGTAATGATACAGCACGGAAAGACAAAGCTTAAAGGAAAAAGTAAATCGATTATACATTGCATTTTGAGGTTTGCGTTCCTGATATGAACGAGTATGGAACATAGCGGAAACTTATGTAAAATTGATGAATAGTTTTTCCTCTACTATAGTTGATTTGCGTGCCATCAGAACACAGCGTAGGAGTAGTAGATTTGTGAGAACTTAATCCGATATCAAATTACTAGGCGGGATTGTACCTTATTGCGAGCAATAATGGTGTGTGATCAAAAAACGGATATTGTTCGATTAGTACGCTAAAGCTTCTGGTCAGAACAGAAAACTTCTCTGCAATTATGAGTATGGATTTGAAGACAAAGGCAACTGGAATCATTCTGCACCAAAACTTCATGACACGAATCTGCATCCATTGATGGACCGATTTTAGAAGCCATAAACACAACAGTGTATAGCATTTTTAGGTCGTGAAAAGCAAGTTACATAACGACGAGTACTACGTATAGATTTTCTTTAGGACGCAGCGAGATTCAACGATAATCGCATTGTCTGTATTGAACCAGACGAAGTCTCCCATTCGTGTACAGCCACACTATTATCTTCAACAATTCATTTACTGGTGTGTCACCGTTCATAGCGATTTCCTGCTGACCATCCGTTTTGGCGATATCTTTCGTATAGTACGTATTAGTATGAAGATTAAGAAACTATTTTATCTTAGTCCTAACTATTCTTTAAAAAAATACATTTGGACGACAAAATCTTACTTAAGCTACAAAAATAGATCTAAAAGAGCTCCACAAGCAAAATAAAACGATTTTCTCGTTTGTGATAGCAGGCGGAGTTCTAATCTACAGTGAAAACGAAGTGTTCCTTAAGTTGCTTTCGGAAGAATAACGAAGTGAAAAGCTAGAACAGGAAATGAAATTTGACCATAGAAAATAAGGCATCGGTATTCATCAATGGGGTTTCACTCGGAAGATTGTTTCTGTTTCTAGAATGTAGAAGCTACGCGCGTGCGAATTGAAAATTCTATTTCTAAGAAACAAAATTGTATGCCGTGGATTGTAAGGGCAGCCAACGCTTTCGGTGAAGAGTTGAGCAATTATAGAAGCAGACTGGACGGCTAATATCAATTCATTATAGAGAGTGACGGCTGTAACCGCCTTACGTAAGGTGAGTTTCTGGAAAAGCTTCTGTTAGAAAATAGAGACGGAAGTGTATTCCATTCTGGTAAGACATCATTCAGAAGCAATAGAAGTAAAACAGAAACATTTCAAAGGAAAATGACGAGGAAAAGGTTATTTTGCTAAATACTATAGAGAGAGAAAAGCATGGCTCTGTCAAAAGAAATGTTTGTTAGGATGCCTAAAGCAGAATAATGCGATAGTTTACAAAAAAACTAGAAATTTAGAAAAATTAACAAAGAAATAATTTCAAATTAATTGAGAGAAACCAAGAGAGCGCTGTTAAAAGCATGCATTCTCCTCAGTTCCTATCATATTGGATGTGGAGGCTACCTACCTATCTACCACTAAGCTGGAAAAATTCATTTTCAAACATCTATGAAGTATTTTTCTAAATAATTGATGAAGATATTTTTATTTGCGTTTGATGGCACGTTATTGAAAAAGCATATGGAAAACAAATGGCGATAATCAAATGTGTAACTATTGAAAATTTGAACCATTAATTTAAAGAGACTAATATTCGTTCACCTCTTCTACTTGTGAGTTCCAGGGCATCGTCGTTTCGAATAATGGTGACTCAAGAGATACGGATAGCCGCAGCTCATTTAGTCATCTCTTCACATCATCTCGACCACCGATGCAGCTGGCAACAAAATTAGCATGCCCACCCCCTCTTACTGCAGCTTCTTCCACTGGTATGCATAATTAGGATGATTCCGAAACAAATGAATGCTTGATGTTATGGACTAATGTCGCTGACGGCACGCAATAGAAAGGATGCCGCGGATAAGTCGTGAAGTATTCACGATATCTCTCGAACTAGCTTCCTTAACTCAGCACTAATGTCAGATTATTAAGCGACATGAAAATATCTCAGCTCTAATAGAATTTTTATTATGTAAAGATGTTCATTAAATTGGAAAAAAGTCATGAGTATTCGACGTTTTCTGAAAATGAAAATTGGTACAACTTCAGCTTTCATTACAAGATTATTAATATTTCATACGGTGAGGCAGTCATAGATATCGTCGACATCAACTAGTTTGTGCTAGCGATGGAACTCACCGGAAATGCTTACACTTGTCAATTCTATCTAATTAACTTCTAAGTAATAAATGAGAGAAAATTATTCGTTTGAAAAAAAATGCAACTTTATCGATGCCAACGGCGTCAGACCTCTTTCGCAGATTTCCGAATTCGTCGATGGCCTATCATCTAATTTGAAGGCGCGTTGGTCATTGGAGCGTAGATCACTAATATTCATCAACACAAACTCTCGTTTTACATTACTTTTTTGGTTTTCCAGCGCACAAAGAAACATTTATTGTTAATCATTTGAGGAATAATGGTAATTTCTTATACACACTATATACTCATCACCTCAACAGTGCAATTAGCGCCGTCGAGTCAAATCGAATGGCTGAGAATTAAACTAAAAAAACAGTTATTTCTCATAGACTTTTGAAAATTTTAGTGAACAAATCAATCGTAAAAAAATAAGACTCATAGGCTTAGCAAATTCACAAATGATGTTTTGCTTTTTTTTACCGACTCCTAATTAGCAGAAATAGTTGTATATATTCAACGATATTCGTGGGTTGGTTCGTCCTTCATTATAAATAACTTGCAATGATCGAGCTCTATCGAGTTAGAAACCCTTTGCAGCTACTGAAGATTTTGATCTCGGGATCGATCTTGATAATGGCGCAGCCAGCACACTCAACGATTGCGCCATGTGCCCATACGCATCTGATGGCTATTTTCACCGCCATTTCCTAACTTTATCAAAAATTTATAGGAAATTACTAGTGGCGTAATTTCATCTGTCTGAATTGTTAACTGATTTTATTCTCCCAATAACTTTCACAATTTCTGAAAATTTAACAAAACCAAAGCATATTGATTAGAGAATTTTCATCAATTTTTCACACTTCTATAAAAACCAATACATTTTTCAATACTATTATAGCAGACAAACACAAAATTTTCTCGATTTCTCTACCACCCCATCAGAAACGACTGGCAGTACAACTGACAGATACAAAAATGTATTGGACATCGTCCAGAAACGAAAGATTCTGGATATTTTCACTCCTAAAACTCACGAAAGCACAGCTTTCTTTTTTTAGTGTTCTTCACATCTTTTAACACAAAGTCAGATTCTTATTTTGTCTTTTAATTGAAATTGTGATACATTTTGCACTTCTACGATGGATTATAGGCTGTCTAAGAAAACTAGGAGCTGAATATTGTGGCTCTTCTTAAGTACAACGGATTTGAAGATGTTGATGTTGTACAGAAGAAAATGAGGATCGCCATTTAGAGGAGAACGTCACCGTACTTCTTTCTAATGAGAAAAATATTTGAAAATAAAGTCTTGAAATAAAGTCAGAAATAAAATTTGAGAAGAAACGTATGCAAAACTCTTTCGCCTTATTTTTCTTAGTACTCCTTGCAAGTGAGATTTTATAGGGCAAACTGATTTCACGAGATTGCAAGCTTCTCACATTCAGAGCCAGATTTCTTCTGATTTTCAATCTAGCTGCGCTATTTTGCATAGTGAAAATGAAGCCACCTTTTTCTATTTTTCTGAATGTCTTAACAAGTAACGCAGTCAATCACTACCACAGTATGTATGGATCCCTAGAGAGTCATCGACGACAGGATTGGAATTTGACTCTTCTGAAAGATGCTCTAATAAGTGACCCGTTGTGGAGGAAAAGAAGAAGACCACATTAATAACGAAAAGCCAGATTGATAATAATGGGAATATATTCAACACTTCAATAGAGTGGTTTTTTTACGGTTTTTTTTAATGCATTAATCAGAAGCCAATCGACGTTTCACTGCATTGTAAATGTGGCACACTATGACAAAAAGATAAATCGAATAAAATTACTTTGGAAATAAAGAACACTACCGAAAAAATATTGATTTGTTCTCCTCACTATTTAAATCTCGTCATTCAACAACTATGTTATATTTCAAAAAGAAAAAAAATTAAAGCACTTCATAAGAGTATATTTGAATTAATCATTTCAGCATCACTTCAAGAGCAATCCGTTTTCGAACGGGTTTCCCCGATCAGATTTGCAGCCGCGATGACGTCGCGTTAATCTGAAGTCGTCGCTGCATTCGCGAGCACATCATCTGGCAAACTGTGAGATTGATGGTCAACTATACAATTTGAATGCATTCATATACAGATATACATTTGTAATATAATAATATATACATATATAATACAAATATACAAATCATATA
>KN716174.1:246504-257831 GCA_000816705.1 Dictyocaulus viviparus
CCTAACGACTACCACTGAACCCGAGCCCTTGCATAACTCATACTAAAGACCTGTTGGAAAAAAAAAGAGAAGTGAAGCTAGATCCCAATACAACACATTTATCTAGAGTCGTGTTGAGTAATAGTTGCAGAAAGGACATTCACTATGATATAAATCGATGACGGCAGAAGGAAATATCGGAAGCCGCACTGAAAAGAACAAGTTTTGAAAAGTGTCGTCGAAGCTCAAGTGGACATAGTATCAGCGTTGATCAATGGAGATGAAACCGCAGAAGGTTTTTGCAATGACATGGAAATAATGAAAGAAATATTCTTAGATTTTTTTCGTTTTATTTTTTCCGTCTCAGATTCCGATGTCATTACTGGAGAGAACCCACCTGGTTTTTTACCTTCTGAAGTGCAAATTGCAATTGGAAGCACGCAGAAAGCTACTGCTCCAAGAATGGACAATATTTCGGCCGACTTTCTAAGAGCTCTCTGCATGTGATTTGTGCTACGCAAATGACATCTTACCCTCAGGAGAAAATCGAGTCCACTAGAGGACGTCGCGCGCAGTCATCCTTCTTAAGGTAAACAAAGAGTTTTTTGTAATTATCGTATACAATATGCTTACTAAGCGTAATCTATAATCTCCTCACCAAGATTATTTTTCTGCGCATATCGAAAACTTTAAATGATATACAACCAGTAGAACAAACAAGTGATCGAAAAGAAATTGGTTGTATGGACAATTCCAAAGTGTATCGAGAGTCGTAGAAGTCTGCGAGGAATGCAGACTGTCTTTTAATTCTAACTTCTGTCGACAATGAAAAAAGTTTGATATCATCGGAACAAATGCGGTTTTCTCAGCGCTAGTCGACTAGGCAGTGGACCCATCATACATAAGGACTAAATCAGACTGTAATCTGAACTCCACTACGAAAATGCAGCTATTCCATCGGAGAAAAAAGGAGGAAACGGTTAATATTAGAAAGGAAGTTTGACAAGTTGGTACTTTATCGCTCAAGCATCTATCGTTGCCTTGCAGTGTGCAATTAATTTCTTGGTTGCGATGAAAAAGCATCCAAATGCTGAAATTTTTCGGTCAAATCTTCGTTTTGCGGATGACATGGTTTTTTTTTAAAAAGTATCAGCGGTGATTAATAGATTGAACGAAGCAGAAAATAATGGACTATGCATAAGTAGAAGAAAACTCAGTTTATAAAAAACCAATGGTGTAATGACGACTTATTTTGAATGGTCTTCCAATAACATAGACCACATCGTACGTATCCGTAGGACGTTCATTAAGCATGGAGAACAGCATGAGAGAGGAGCTAGACAGAATAAGAAGAGCCGAATGGACCGCATTAGGTCCTCTGAAAAAAACCACCGACTAAATAACCGACCCCAAATTACGCGCTCACTTCTTTAACTAAATAATCCTCCTAGCACTCTGCTACATATCAGAGACATGGACTGGTACTTCGACAACATTAAGAATACCACAAACAGCTCACTGAGCGCTTGAACGATGTCTTCTAAAGTTCAGTAGGCACGCAAAACGTGTAGCTTGATACGCAGCTCAAATCGTTGAAATTAATCACATTTTCATGACTCAGAAAAACAAATATCAATTTCTAAAAACAAAATGGCCGATCATATAATACTAAGAATGGCGGTAGATATACCAAAAAAAGTGTAGAGTGGACTCCACGAGATTGCAACTGTTCACGATGACCGCCACACACGTTGAACGTCGTATTCAAAGAAAGAGTTAGCTATATTCGCAGGTACCGTTGAGTTACAACTTATGATATAATAGTCGTTTCAGCCGCCGTGCACCATCACAACGAAAATCGCGAAAAGGCGAGATCAATGAAAGACGTTCTGAAAACCGCATAAGTAAAGACGGATCGTCCAAGTATGTGACTATGTATATGATACGCTCTATGACAGTGAACATTTCTTTCGAAGTTGAACCAAAAATTGTTAAAGAAATATACTATTATTATGGTAATCATGTTTTTATTTTTAGTTAACCGAATGCACTAACTTGCTTTGTTGCTTCATAATAGAACACGTACTGTAGTGAAGTAGCTGGTGCGCCGAAATTGTATTGGTGTCAAAAGCAGTGAATATCTTAACGCTCGCCGTGAGTAGTTTTTGTACTGCTCGCCTCGAACTTGTGTAGTGGAACCTCAAACTTGAGTAATTAAACCGAATGCTCGTTTGACGACGATGCTGTAAAATAAAAAGTGAGTGAAGATCACGGATCTCAGAAGGTTTTTTTGGAAGCAGAAGCAGCGTATTTCCGTCTTATAATGACTGAAAATTCAAGATGGGATGAAGATCCCAGAGTTGAGTGCGTGTCTTCGTCAGAAGCAAAGGCAGCTACACTAGGTGTTACCCAGTTAGGAGTCGACAGCCAGACCTCAAACTTGGGTAATTAAACCTTTATTTAAACAATACACAAAAATATTACATCACGATTACAACAATGATAATTCAAGAACATGCATAATAGGATTCATAAGGATGTGATTATTAAATCAGATAACAATTACTAATCTTATACAGTAGGTGAGAATGATATATGAAGGTCAAAAATAATTCGTCATGATTGTAGGAGACTTGTAATAACATGAGACAACGACGATCAAAGAGTAATGAGGAGTATACATACTGTACCTGCTTATATAGAGAGGAGGCGGAGACTTCGGTATGTTGAAACAATGTCCTTCTCAGTTCGTCAGCTCAGTTCATTTCCAGAAACATATTGAAATTATTAAATATTATGACCTTTTATGGATCAGAGGACATTTGCACTTTCACTTGCCTCCACCATTTCTAACTTTCGATATGATGACTCGTAAACCACAAATTAATATAATGATATGTCTTTGCTTTGCATGTAATTTGGGTGATAAAGTAAAAATAATCGAATCAAGCAAACACATCTACGATATGGCATAGCGCCTGTACTTTATTTTGTACCTAATACGCCACAACAAACTCTTCAAATGCTCATTTCTAGCCTCTTTTCAAGGGAGAACTTATTGAATTCCTCGTATTGGCTCTGCAGAAAATCAAGAGCAAAACGTTAGGCCTTGAACATGTTGGTACACCCATCTATCCTCCAAGTCGTCGACACCTAACTCTACTTTTAGCCATACTCCGTCTCAACCACAGCGTCATAAGAAAATCAGCATCATCAGCTGCTATTCTACAACCGTTAACTGCAGATGAAAACGAATAATACGCATTTTATAATAAGTTGGGAAAAGTTATCTAAAAGGGAAAATCCTTCTTCAAATTCCTTGTCGGAGACTTTAACGCGAAAATAGGAACGATGAAAAAAGAACACTATAGAATTGGAAGGTTTGGAGAAGGAGATCAAAATGAAAATGTAAAACGTTTTGCAATACCTTCATCCAAAGCACATCTCTGCTATAGAAACTCATTCTTTGTGAAAAAAGAACACCGTTGGGGACATGGAAAAAGACGGTGTCTTCTTGATACACTTGTAAGATTGGTTCCAGCAAAAAGCCAGGAAATAAAGTCGGTCATGGCACGAGAAGAATAAGAAAACTCCTTCACGATGAAAACGTTTTCAAAGATATCCTTTACACACATGACTGGCAGAAGTCGAAAGAAGACTCGATCGAAGACTATGAATTGCTTGTGATAAGAGTCGAAGAAGGTGTTGAGTATGCTTCAGTCCTTCAATTAAGAAAACCCCAATAATAGCCAAATGAATGCTTGAAACTAGAAGACGACTAATGCCAGATTCAAATGCGACCCGTCTGACACGGTTGGTAATCGCTGCCTACTGCAGAACATCGTCACAGAAAAATTTGAAACGGTACAAACAAGAAAGCTTATTGGAAACAGCTTGAAAACGAACTAGTTTAAAAAAACCGCCAGGAAGCTTTTCCTTTTGTGCGTACACAACCTGGACAAATTCTGTAGTTCTTCATATTTGTTTTTTAGTGCTGATATTACGATGTTATAACCTCCATTTGACACTTTATATTTTTTTATTAGATTGCTTGCTTCTTCTTCAATCGCTGTGATCAGATGGTTGCATCTTGCATAGTTAGTATGTCCTGAGAGTTCACCTTTGCATTCTACAAATCCCAAAAATTATTTCATAATCATCAAATTGCCATATACCCTCTGTGAATGTTGGTATATGGATTGAAGCAATTCAAGGCGTTTATTGGTTAGACTTGGTATCTCTTCTGCATCCTGATGGTGTGTTTCTATTCATTCCACAGGTTTCTGTAGAAAATAGTAGAATCGGAGTACTCTCCTTGGTTGACAACATTTTTATAATTGGCTGCTTCATTTTAGATATGTATTGTTTGTGTTCTTCTTTCTCTTTTGTACAAATTAAAAAAAAATTGTCCAAATGCATGGTATAGTCCTTCAGTAGATTTTCGATCTACAATGACTTTGTTTGTGAGTTTCTTATGTCGTCTTTTAGCCTTCTCAGCAAGATCATTCTGTTGGTATTCCTTCTGTCATTCCATTCTTGTTTATTTCCTCATCGTATTTTTGTCGAGGTTCTGTTTAATGACAGCAACTCATCGCGCTATCTCTTATGAGTTCGTCTATAGTCTATTCTCATTTAAGTAGTAAGATAATAAGATAAGATAATTGTTGGCGTTGATCAATCCCTTGTGGTGGGATGCGCCCCCGCATTCATGTTCAACGTGATATCGTGGAGGTGGTTGAAAGCGTGCCTAGTCTATACATGACTTGAGTTGATAAATATTCACCAAGTCAGTGCCATTTATCTTACCCAGGCTCCCCTGGTACCAATTTACCGTCCCCAAGGGGTGGCGGGCTTGGTAGGCCCCTGGGGGGCGGCCGCGAACTGATTCGGGCCGGCGTGTCACTGCGACACCTCCACCACTGAGCCACTGCGCCCCCCTATTTAAGTGGTAAGGTGAAGTATATCGTCGGCGAAACAAAAATAAGAGAATAGTAGTAATTAGTCCACATTGATTGGGTTCGAATAGGCTGTGTCCGCTGTAGTGAATTTAGTTGTTGGATGGATGGTATTCTTCTTTAGCCGAGTTGTAGAGTGCTTCAAGGAAGAACTGATAATAGACTCTTTGTTTTTTTGTTTTACTCTTGAGCAATAACAGCAGGTTGGTGTATAATACTTATTGGATAGAGCCTGAACAAGTATAACTTGTTTTGCATCCTCTTAAGTATTTCTTTCTTCTAAAAAAGAAATTTTCAACACAATGCTTAACGAATTATCTTTTTTTATAAAATTAGAAGTAAAAAGGATTCAAAAGGGAAACCACCTAAAATTAAACACTCCAGATATTCTTCAATAAAAGTGATAAGTCCAACCAATAAATCAGATATGTTTATCGAGCAAACATAAGTCATATGTGGGATTCAATAATTAGGTCAAATCAGGTTTAAAAACAAATTTCTTCTGTCTCTTGGTTACCCTGAAACAGAAGAAAATGAGTATGCTAGTCTGGGAAATATTATGCACAGATCAGGAAGTTGGCAATCGAATAGCACCAAGCCTTGCCGTCGCTCGAATTATTGAATGAACAGTCAGACTGCATAAGATTCAGTTGAGAGATCAAATAACAAAAGGCTTCCATTCCTAAACGTTCAAAGCAAGACTTTCCCGTGTGGATTGCATAACAGTTATCTGATTTCTCGTTGATCACCGACAGAGTCGAGCGGGCACCAGTAAAACTTCCAGGCGCTCGAGGGCAGTCTAATGAGTTCTTTTCGATCTGGGGATTCGGTGAGCATCATAATCTCTTTCTAGAGCCTTTGTGAAAAAGTCACACCATTGGGTTGGTGGTCTTACTGTAGTGCGTTGATGTTCAGTGGGATCTATTTACTGACAGCTCCACTGGTCACCTTTCATGCGCATCAAAACAATATGGTATCGGAAGCCAATCGATAAGAATATATTAGTATATTGATTGTCTGCTCATCCTTTACATAGCAAAGAAGCACTTAAAAATATGTTCCCAATAGCAAGTAGCGTATGTACTGGAAAGACGGAAAGATCGAATCAATAAATTTGACGAAAGAAATAGCCACATTCAATGGCTATGACACCATTAATACACTCAATAAGGTTGAAGAAATGGGTAATGATAAACCCTATTACGATAATTTAAGTTATGAGAAAAACCTGTTTGATTTATACTTGATATCTGATGAATGAAGCGTAGCTTTTAAACGACTTTACGGTGACTCTATGGTTTCGGGTTTAGTGTACCTGATTTCACACAAAGCTTGAGGACAGAAATATACTGGTGAGACGGCTCACCCCTCCAAATTTGTTCTACATAAAATTGCTAATGACCTTCTCTTGCTTGTTTGTATCTAATTGCCGTTGTTTTGAATATTGTTATTATTACCACTACTATTATTATTATTACTATTTCTAAACGTTTGATCATCTATGTTTGAGGTTTAAGCTATAACTACAACAAAGACCCACGTGGTTGAACAAAATACGAAGGGCTTTACAAAGGTATAGAAAACACGAAAAACCAACAAAGATCTACTTCAAATGCAACGAAATAATGTGTAGAACATGATAGTAGAAATAGTTGACAAACGGTTATACATCTCCGATAGAAATGAGCAATTAACGATCTTGAGCTAGAAAAAGATGATAAACGTTCCATTCCATCCACACAATAATCAATAAGAGCGATTATGAAAATGGATATCAATCTCTAGCAAAAACGGTTCCTCTAAGAGCTTATGTTGCAAAAACAATACCAATGCTTTTGGGCATTGCCTCTATAGATTGTAGCTCCGCACATTCTTTTAAGTTCGCTGCGAAATTTTACAATTATATATTTAGTTTATATAAACCACAATAGGCTGTAATGATTTTGTTCTTATATTATATCACTAGTGATAAGCTGAGTTAACCAGAAACTATAGAACTTCAGGAAATAACTCTAACCGTCATTTGCTGACGTCCGGTCTGGTGTGCCATCGATTGCACCAACAAGGTTCTCGCTCTGAAATCACGCATTGCTTCATTTATTATTTCTAGGAGGATTTCCTATCAGTTCTTGAAAGTTTTAAGTAAGTTTGATTCCAATCTAAGTTTTGTGATTGGCTCAACATCATTGAGGATACAGCTCATCTGCATCCCTTTACTACCACCTTCCTCCTCCTAAACAGTTTTTTTCTTTCTTGTGCAATAATAGAATTTCTTCTCTAGTTTCTTGTTATCATAGTCATCGCATAGAATACGCTACGATTTGATCCATTATCAAAAGATGGAACTACCAACGTACCGATAGAGCACAATTCTTTAATAGTAAGAATATGGCCAACCTCTGCCTGAGTGTTAAGTAACACTTATGTTTAATGACGATTTTCGTTCACGAAAAATAAGTGTGTACGGAAGTGGGTTGTTGCTGATAAGGCATTTATGAAACGTTTCCCACTATCGTTTCGATCATCTAATTCGAGCTTTTGAATAATATAGTCTTTAAATAAATGTTCCCATCCGTGCATTAAAATCTAGTACAAGGAATTTGTAAAAAAAATGCTCTGTATCCTCCTTTTTTTTCATACCTGTTTTAGAAATCATGTAGCTCATGCTTATCTGTTGTGCTAGGCTGTAATTATCAATAGGATGATATTGATGTTTCCTTGAAGCTGTAAGAAAATCTTACATGAGTCGCCGAGATAAGTAATGAATAGATGTACGGCAGAACTTACGTCACGAACACTTTGTGTGAGGATCATTTGCTTCACGGATGATAGATTTCAATGGTCTCTGTAAGGTTGTTATGTGAAGAATAGGGTATGCAGTCTCATGAGACTATTCTGGCGTTGTATAGATTGACGTTGTAAAGACTTTATGTTCTGTAGAAGAGGTGTTTCATAGATTTGATAGTTTCTCGCGAGTCATTTTAGCGCCTAATTTTTTTGAGCTTTCTTTTTGAGTGCTAAAACGAGAATTCTGCTGACACAACTTTTCTGGTAGATAAAGATTACCATAGTCGTAAACAAGAGCATTACAATATGTGCATACATAAACAGTATAGTTCATTTTATATAGCTATGACAGAATGCAAGGATGTCATAAGGTTGGATTTCTTCCGATAATCCCATTTGAAATCAGTACTCTTTTGTTTTACTATTTTCATTTTTTATTGAATAAATACAAAAACACACAAAAGCTTGCACTGAGCTTAAAGTTGCGACTCAATTTCAAAAAAAACCGACAGCCCTATCGAGCAGAAACAGTGGTTTCATGGAATGCTTCCTCGTGAAGATATTGACAGGTGAGGACTGAGTAATAAAAATACACAATAATACGTAATCCTCGGAGCATAAAGTGCCATCCAGGATTACTTACGTTTTTTGAATGTTCAAAGGCTATACTGTGTAACCAGAAGTTTAGTCTTTACAAAAATATTTACTATTGACGTTATTTGCCAAATTCCAGGAAAGCTATGTAATTTGAAAGTGATTTTTGTTGTTCAGTGGTTAAGATAAATCCGTGTTTTTTAGAGTAAAGAGAATATAAAATACATGGAATTATGAAGAAAACTGCAGATGATAATCTGAAAACCGTACAAAACCACCATTTTTACTACCAGCTCCCGCTACTTAAGCTCTAGTGAAATTTGAATTCAGTTGATAATTGAACTAGTCGTTGACAGCTTGTTGCAGTAATTCATTTAATGATTGCTGTCAATCAGGTATCAGGTCTGCCGGAAAGCTTTTTACGTTTCCGTGATAACAATTTTCAATGCGTGAGCAGTTGCTTATTTGGCACATCTTCGGTTCTCTATTTTTCCGCTTAATGTATACATACTGACGTAGCAATGCTTCATAATCATGCAAAACTTCATTGAAATTGTTTAATGAAGGTACATCTTCCGACAGAAAAAGCGGAAGATGGTTCGAAAAATTTGAAACAGGTAATTATGATCCTTATGGAAAGCTGCGTTCTGGGCCATCATCTTTGATCAACGACGATGTTTTTGACGCTATGTTTGAGTAAAATGCTTCTCTAACAACATCAAAAATTACAGGAAGTTTTGTAACCATTTCGGACCATATTTGGCAGACAGGGTTGGAGTGCAAATATTCAAAATGGGTGCACATGAATTATGCCAGAGCAGTTTTAATGATCGAATCGTCATATGCACATCACTGGCTGCTCAGAGCAAAATCGAGCCCTTCTTGAACCAGATGTTAAATGGGATGAAAAGTGGATTACGTACGAAAACATCGTAAAGAAAAGGACATATTGTTAGTTTGCGAAACCTATTCCATCCATCCACTCGAAAGCAACTTTGGCTCTGAATAATAGAATGATGTGTGTGCAGCGAGAAATGCGACGACCAATAGATTACGAGGTACTTTGAAACCTACAAAAGTTCAATTCGAAGTACTATCACAACTAGATTTTCAAAAATTCAAGAAGTACAGCTTAAGAAGGAAGAAGAGACTAGCCATGTTCAGTAGGATAGAATATGGTACTGCATCATAATAATGCCAGGCCACATGCTGGTGCTTTAGAAACTCTTCACATAATTGGAGAACTAGGCCGGAAATTCTGCCTCATCTATCATATTCTCCTGACATAGCACCTGATGACTATCAGTTGTACTTGTCCCCAAAAAAATTTTTTGAGGACAAAAAATTCAAGAAATGAAAATATTAAAGAAGCTCTGCATCAATTTCTACGGAATAAAACATTTTTTCGAAATGCTATATTCAAATTGCCCTGACGTTGGCAAAAAGTTATTGATAACAATGGATTTTATGTTATTTAACAGAGATTATTGATAACAGCAAAATCGGTTCCTCTCTTGTTCCATGAACGGACAAAACTCTGATAGATCTAGTAATTTATTCCAGATTCGATTTTTCACTTTCAATTGAATTTCCACGAATAACTGAAGCGAGCCTAGCCGGAATTTGTGCTCGTAATAAGAATCGATATTGGTTGATGATTTTGTTCGTAAAATATGAACAGCACAAGCTCTGCTATCCCGTTTTCAGCGCTTCTACAACACGCATAGGGAGCTGCTGCATAAAGCACAATGTATGCAAATGCAGTGCGTTGAATTCTTTCACAACAGTAATTTTCGACTTTTCATTAATGGCACATCCGGTTTCTTCCATCTTCGTAATGATTTCCAGGGATATCGTTATCGTAGTGATGCATCTGTGCTATCAGAGTGCTGCATTTTGCTATGCTTTTTTTGCTCCACACTCAATGAATTTAGTAAGATCGGAGAGTTAAGCATCATGTCCATTGTTCTAGTGTTCAATTCGAAGTTCATTCTTTGAAAATTTGTCGCATACTAGTTCACCAACATCAGGAAAGGAGACTTTATTAGTAAAAAGCGAGGCAACTAGCGAGACTCTGCCTCCGTGTATGCTCTATTCTTCGCATCTGATATATTCCTATTCACCACCATAGTTATATGTTAGTGAGACCACCATTGTTATATATTAGTGAGTAATTACTAGAATACTAAAATTGGCTCATGAGATATTCTAATAGTTCTTACTATTATTCGTTTTCTGTAGATCAGAAAATTTCACCTACTTGCAATATTGATAACGAGCAAGCATGTGCGAAAGAACCGCTGTTGTTTCGCTTCCAGACTAATCATTTAGTGTAATCGATTCTCGTCATGCGTAAGAAACGTCAATTGGTTGCGATACTTTTAAAGTACTGTAAAACAAAAGAGCTTGCAATTTCTCTAGTTGATGTATAGCTCCTTGAATTTATTTATGAAGCATGTTTTCAGACTACTAACAGAAAATGGTCAATTTCTGGTTCGCGTGACGGAACCGCGAAAAGACATGGTAAGATTTTTGAAAATTATTCTAACAGGGCTATTTTTGCCCAACTGACAGTCATGTCAATCAATCAATCAATCAGATCCCTGTCGCAATAAAAATACTTTTGTTTTATTTTCCTTTCAGGACCGTTACTCCTTTTAGTAGAGCCTTTTTAAACATTCATTTTTGTTTTTGAATACGTGCCAAGTTAGCTAAGAGAACGTCGTGGTGAATGATGATGTCTAGCTAGTCGTACCTAACATGACAACAATTCAAACAAGCCACATTACCATTGAATCCTTAGCTTTACATTTTTTGTCATACTAGGTTTTGCGCAAGTTCAATTGAACAGCTTTTCCATTTGTTAATTAAACATTAAAACTCAAAGACACCTCAAATTTATTCTTCTGGTACAAATCACAGCCTGAATAGCCTGAAAGTGCATAGTTCGCTTCTTCGTTCAGTCTTTTTGCATTTGTACTATTTACTAATTCATTTCAGTTATAAACTTAC
>KN716174.1:332500-356890 GCA_000816705.1 Dictyocaulus viviparus
GCTAAGTTCATTTCCAGAAATATTTTCGAAATTATGCCCTTTATGATCCTTTCCAGAGGCATGTCGAAATTATGATCGCTTTCCTTCACCATTTCTAAGTTTCGATATGATGACTCATACCATAAATTAATATAATAACTAATATGTTTTTACTTTGCGTGTAATTTGGGTGATAAAGTAGAGATTACTCGACAGAGTATTCTCTACAGCCATACTTGATTACTTGGATGGTCAGTCAACGCGCTAAGTGCGGGGCCCACAATCTTACAGTCGTTTCTTTCGAACACAGCTTCTTGATGTTGTTGCCTAGGTGGTTGTTTGCATTCTCTTAGATAGCATTCTACAGTTCTTTTGTCCGTCTGTCGTCTTCTCTTCTCATTATATGAGCAGCCCATATACTTTTCGCTTATGATGACCATTCCTCTGGGTATTGCAGATAAGATAATTTTTGGAGGTCGGTATTGCGGAGTTCGGCTTGACATTGTGTTTGCTGATTATATTAAAGAAGACTTCTTACGAGCGTCCTGAGAGTATTTCGTGAAATCCTTGACGTGGTTGATCTGTAAATCTAGGTCTCAAATGCGTAGCAAAGCTCACAGAGAAATGTGGAACCCAAAAGGTGAGCACATATATTCTGGTCTGTTAATTCATCACTAGCCACTGTTAGATTTAGATTTTAGGTCTTGATGTTGCGCATGTGGCTCTTGTTCTTCTATTTGATCGTCTCCTATATTGTTCTGCATATTCGTCCAATGGTTTCTTCAATCTGAAGACCACTAATTTTGATTTGGCTTCCATTATACCATGAGTTCTTGATTAGCTTCGTTTATTCGTAGGACTATCCTTTTCTCAGCTTCATTCAACGTGTTTAGCATCACCTCTGTTTCTTTTGTACTTGTCGAGAACTATATGTCGTTTGGAATACGAAGGTTCGATAGGAATTTTTCATCGATGTGAATTCCAGTTTTGTCCCAAACCAACGACTTCATTATCTATTGCAAGGTGGCAGTGAACAGCTTTGGTGTGATTGTATCGCCTTGTCGAAACTTTTTTCTGATGGGGATAGTAAGGGACCGATTGAAAAGCTGAATTTTTTTTGTACAATTTTGATTAAATTCGTCAAGAAATTTTATACAGGATGGTTCTACACTTGACCGACAAGTGCTAACAACTCAGCTAATATACACTCATTTTCCAATAAAGATGGTGAGAGTCTGACCTAAGAACTGGATCGCCGTTGTGGAATTATGACAGTCGTGAGCAATTTTCAAATGAGATGGTTCCACTCCTTGGTCGAAAAGCCTTAAAAGCACAGCTCTAGTTTCGACGCTGTCGAATGTTTTTTTCGTGTCAGCGAACGCTAGAACAGAGGGCAGGTGGTGCTTTCGTAGACCTCTGTAATTCTTGCAACCGTTTGAATGCGGTTCATAGAGTAAAATTCCTTATGGTTGTTCTAGAGATTGAGCCTTATAAAGTGCTGTTGTTATGCGCCACAGGATAATAATCGTGAAGAGTTAGCAAGTTACACTCAACAAGCAAGTCGGATGATTTTTCTGAATATCGTTTTGGTCACTCTTCTTGTAGAAAAGCCCGTGCATGAACTCATCCACTGGTTTCGTGTCTTCCCATTTGGCAGATATTTTGTCATATGTCGTGCCAGTAGTGCATTTGCCTATGGCCGACAATTCGAAAAATGAATGGTGTTGCGTTTACCGGTTATATCTGAGGCGACTCATTTCAAGCGCTGTTAGAGTAGTTTGTAAAATGCTGGACGTGGTGAAGGTATCAATACAATTTTTAGATGTGTAACAAAGCACTGAGGGAGCTGTGGAGTGGAAAATTAAGAGTGTATTTTTGGGACTGTTAAGTAATCAGTGATTCATTTTTCGATGTATTAACGCAGCCCGTGCAACTATTCTTCTCCTACATCATTCGTCTCTCATATCATCTCTCATGTTCATTGATCACCCAGGGCAGGTAGTATTTTCGACAGACCTCTACAATTCTTCCTACCGTTTGAATATGGTCCATACATCAAAATCCTTCACTAAATCCTTCTTGTTTTACAGATTGAGCCCCAACCAATGTTGCTGTGTACACAACCGAATGCATTGTGAAGTGATTGCAAAGTACACTCAACAACCAAATGAGACTGTAGTTTTGAATATCCTTCCAGTCTCCTTTCTTGTGTAGAGCGAAGCGAAAGCGAAAACAGTCTCCATGGCGTGTAGTGGGCGAGTTCGTTAGATCCGTTTCCGGTGACACGTTTTGTATTAGATTAGACCGCCAATCACTGGTTGTCTTACCGTCCAACGTCAAAGACGGCAGAGCCTGCGTGGTATTAGAGTCGAAGTTTTGCTGGTATAGCTCCAGTTGCTTGGATTCCTGAGATAGCTCAACTCAGATGTTCTAATATTCTTCAACACAGAAAGTCACCTGCCTTCGCGATTCAGGATGATGTGTCTTCTCTGTGACTTTATTCCATCAATACGGTAGTGAGCTTTGACAAATTTCTATATCAAAGTAGAAAACCTAAAATCACCTCCCAGCCACGCTGAGGCTGGTAAACCATCTGATAGGATCAGTACCATATCATAGCAAGATATTGTAATTGTTCTATTTTGTTTTATCCGAGCTGAACATTGTAATCAAACACATTTTGGCGATTCCCACTAATATCCTTATAATGCTTGGGAATATAGAAAAATATCCTCTATTACCTATTACATAGAGGATTTTCTATCCTCAACCATCTCTAACCTATACTCTATAGTCTAGCCAACATCTCTCTCTTTCCTATATTCATTCTTCAATTATCTTTCCGTTCACCCATCGGTACACACCAATCGATAGGTCGGTCATCCGCACCGATCTATCGATACCTTGCCGGGCACGAGATACCTCCTCCCATTAGCCGCCACTATTCTCCTACGAAATCGGTAACACACTGTCCGCGCAACACGCTATTAATTGTTACCGCCATATTAGTTTGCTTATGATATGTTTTACTCATGTCATGCCAATATCTTCATATTACTCTCACGTACTGAGTAGTAAGACTTTCTCACCTTTTCTATATTAATAATTCATTGAAGCATTCCTATGTTTATTCAGACTGCAATAGTATTTACTCCCACCTGATACATTTGTCTAGCATGCATTTCTTATTGTACCACAATCGCCTTATATTGTATTTTATTGTTCGAACTACCCGTTATTTATTATTGTTGTTTGTTGTAGTGTTATTGATACGTATTTATATAAAGGTTTAATTACCCAAGTTTGAAGTAGCTAGCAAACTACAAGAGAACTATCGACCGTCTCAACACTCAATACACACAAATCCTACACGGATCTCTAAATCATCACGGTGCAGAACCCTTAAGAGTCAATTGGGCTCATCTGTAATGACCAACGGCTCAACTACATGGTACCCAACTACACGTGGCTCAACTACAGGGAATCACAAATTCCTGTGCTTTAGGTGGAAGTCGAAATAGAACCTCACACATTTCCAATGTGGTGCGCTACCAGTTGCACCACCAAGATCAGCGCTATGAGACAATTCAATGACTCATTTAGTTTCCGTGGATATGTTTCCAGTACATGCCGACGATGAGTTTGATATCGAATTCTTATTCATTTTATCCTGATGTAATACATCCCGCCCTGATGAACAAAAAGACCAATGTTTGTTTCTACTGCAAATCGTGGGAGCTTATTCGAACTCCTAGACAATTCCCATCATTTTCCACAAAGATGCTTGTTACTATGTACCCTAAAATTACATCTTAAATCACCTCTGTCACTCTAATTCCAATAATACGCCACTTATCTTTTAATTAACATAACAGTTGGATTCTCTGAATTACTGATGTTCATGTCAAATTAAGATGTTTGTGTAGAAAGGCGGAAACTATGTTGAAGTGGTGGGTTCTAATTTTAAAACATGAAAAACGTAATTTTCTCGAGCTGGAACTAGTATGCACATTCGCAAGCGCAGTATATCCAATTACCTTCCTATGCAGTTAACAGAGCAATGAATGAATCAATTTCAAACCGAAGAAAACATTACGGTCATACTCAGCTAGAAGATTACATGATAGATATTATCCGCCACGAACTCAATTCAGTATGATTCAAACCTAAGTCCACAAATACTTTGTACTTGAAACCATAATTACTTCTAGTCTATGTTTTAGGAGTTTGAGGTTGGGTTTTAAGAAATCAGCACTTTCATCTACATTTAGAACAAAAAACAATCACTACAAACAGTAATAATTACCAATACAGTATGGAAAGCATATCTATAAATGATCACAACGATGAAATTCAAGGTAATTTTCATTTGGATGAGGACGAAAACCCAACGTAAGCAATATCTAATAGAGCACAACTAAACAAAATAGCGAGAAATTGTGGAAAAAAATTGTCAATGTTGCATTATGCAACGCAAAAAATCTCTCATATCACCTTCTTCGCTTGAAAGAAATCATTACACAAAATGTAATCAGTCTAATTAATTAAGCATCGTGTGGTCCTCAAAAATATTTCTTCTCTGCTCCTCCACTTTTTTAATCCACCGATTTTGTTCAGCCTCAACTCGTCCAAGAACGTCTGCAAATATCCACAAGTTATTGATTTAGGACAAAATAAAGTAAGATACACGGCATAGACTACTCTATGTAAATAAAGTAAGCATCACTAAAGCAAAATAAATGTTTATAAGGAAAGAATATGTGTTCCAAATATGCAACTGAACAGCCTCCACAGTTGATCAGTGAAAAAAGTGGAATGACAGAATGAAAATTTGTAGTAAGACAAACACATATGCGGATACTTTTTTGCAATGATTGAAATGTGATAATGCATTCATGAGTAACTGGAGGGAATTTTATTTTATACACGTCCTCGCTATAACTACATTCAGGCTAATAAGCTATAAATTTTGAAATTTTATAGTAAACTTACTATTCATTCCAACAAAGTGCTAAATAAGCATGTTAGAAATTGCTTCAGTTCTATTTGTGATAAACACATTTTTATTTTTATTTATTTTCCGTCAACTATATTATATCATAATGGTTTTCTAATATTCCTAATGGTGCTGAAATAAATGATCGCAAGACTTGAAACTTCAGGTGGAATTCGAACCCACAACTACAGATGTCACTCTGCTGTGGTAATCGATTGCACTACGAGGCCATCGCTATACGATCACTTCAGTGCTTCGCTTACTCTAAATGTATGTTTTATCAGTACTCACCCGTTAACAGAGTAATTAATAAACTTAGCATCGTAAGTAATAATATAAACCATTATAACCTACCATAGTTGATAGAAAATTTAAAAAATGGCTATGAGAGAGTATGTATTTGGTTATTCCGTAATTATCTGCTTAATTGGATGCATTGCCAATATCGACTTACCGGATCGCACCCTTTAAGTACTGATACCTACTTAGAATAAGTGAAATACTGAAAAGTCATAGAGCAAGGGCTTCGATAGTGCAATCAATTAGCACAACAGAGCGGACATTTTTAGATGCCGGTTCGAGTCTTGCCTGAGGTCCAAATTTTGCGATTAACTCAGCATTATCAAATATATTGTAAATCGTTATAAAAGCGATAATCCACTGAGTTACTTGCAATGATGTGAAAATAAACATCGTTACAAAGAAAGTACAAGAATTTACTTCATAAATGGGTAATATCTGCTGCAAAAATGCAGTATTCAAATAGTAAAAGAAATCCGTACTTCCTTTATTGCTGGATAACCCACGCATACTGCTGATAGAAACTGCTTCAGATGAAGAACCTTCGACTGCTCGAGCGAAAATATTCTCTTCCATCTGCGAGCAATAATGTAGAGTATAAGCAACGTGAAGGTTAAAAATAATTGGTACTATCCACTTGAATATGTGCCAACCTCATCGTTTTGCTGACGATAGAATGAGTGGAATCTTTGTTTGCGTAATACGGGATCGAGGCACATCAAGAAAGCCATATATGCTACCAGAACCATTATAACACAGATAAGAAAGATTACGACCACCTTCGAATAGTTAATCTATTCTTTAGAAGATTAGTGGATAAAAAATATAATAGTATATAGGATAGATAGATCTACGGTGATATGATATATTCATAATACTACAAATTATATGAATTCAAACCTACTTTAAGCATAACCGTATTCCTGCTCTCAAATCGGCAATCACAATTCGCTAAAAATGCATCCATATGGAATTCATCGACAATTTTAGCAACCTCGCCTTTCACCACTGATTGAGGACTACTAAAATTTCACTCACTAAATTCCAAACAACCATCAAAACATGCCTCATTACGTTATGTATAAACTTACCAAAAGCTAGGGCTAATATTCGTCATAGTGTAATAACGACGATGGTTATCCCCATGATCGGTAAGATTTTCTGCCACAAAGTACAGCGTGCTGGGACAAACACATCGGCATCTCGTATCTTCAAAGTTTGCCTGAATACAAATTCATGCGAAACACATTCTCTCTTCTGAGATGAAAATCTCAGAACCACAGTTTAATGAATTCACATACTGCAATCAATGCAACTATAAGGTCTGCAACTCTATTTTTCTCGAAATCTCCATCGGGCTTAACTTAATTTAAAAAACCAACAGCAATAAAATAATGAAATGTGCTCAAGAAATACCTCAGCAAAAACACGAGGATTCCACATTAGGACAAACAACGGAATAATTTCAAGTTGCATGATTCAGCGAGAACCTAACATCTTTTGCGATCTAAAAGTTAATCCATTTCGTCAAACCAATAAATTTCAAGTACTAAAATTTAATATCACAGTGAAGATACAATCCTGTCGTTTATCACCAAGTCTGGCAAAGCAATCTATAGCATGTAATCTCACAGTGTAATTTAAAGCAAAATTGTATACGTTGCCTGCAACTACAGACATCTTGCAATCACTATTTTGCGCTAGTGCTGATTGTTTGCGTTTAAATTTACTGCAGTTCTTACCAGAGACTGTTTAGTTGTTTTGAGGCGTACGCTTGTATCTCATCAAATTTTAGCTTGTTCCTGTTCTATGGGAAGCTTCTTTTCTTCCCTTTCAGCGAGTTCTGTAGTCTCACAAGTTGACTTCTATACTAATCTCGAAAAAACAAGGGTAAGTTATGATTGAACACTACATCGCTTGATTGATCCAATCTTACATTTTTATAATTGGAATAGTTAAAAATCAAAAATTAAAATTGTTCATTATGAAATCTGCTCACATTGTGCAAAAGTTTTATTTATAGATAGAACGCGAATTAGCTATTACACAACTACTTGAACAACGTCGTTGCGCTCGAAAGGTTTGTTTTTTATGGACGAATGTCATGTCCTTGTACTTTGTACAATGAGTTTTTAGGCAATCTATTATTTTCATTATTTTGTGGAAATAGTGGATTGGTCTGTTTGCAAAGGAAGCTGGTGTATTTATGAAATATAAATAAATACCCTTCATTTGCATTGTCTCCCACTAAACCGATTTTCTCACATTCCATTCACTTTGATGACGTAGATTGCCGTTAATCATCAATAGAGTGAGGCGAGCACCTGTAAAACGGTCATTTTTCTTTACTGCGCGCCAATGTAATCAATAAATTTTCTCCCTCTAATGATTTTTTAAGCATCACAATCCCTTCAAGCTTCTCTTGAGAAGGTTCGAGAAAGTGTGATCATCGGACTGGTAGTCTTCCTGCATGCAGCGCGTATGATGTCCAGTGTGATCCAATTACCAATAAATCGTGTCCACCGCTCACCATTTATGCGCATCGCGTGTACCGGCATCCGTAGACTGCGTTAGCTACTATTCGATAGCTCGGCGCGGTCGGCTGCGTTTGGATCTTTGATTTCTGACGTAGGTCAGAACCTTGCATTCCTTCTTCTACATATGTGATACAGGAAACGTCTAGCATCATCATCCTAATGGAGCGCTGGAGTGCGTTTAGTGATCTTTCAAACCGGTATTGTAGTATCCACGTTTCCGGAGTACATGTTATAGCAGAAAGAACTGTCCTGTCAAAAAGGTGTCTTTGGTGCTCTCATGTTCTCCAATCCGTTCGTTTTATTCTGTCAAGCTCTGGGTGTCATCCATTGTATTGAGCTCAGGATCTAAATACACATAGCTCTAACATATTTTTTCCGTTGAGCATGAATGAAACATTAGAAACGTATCTGTTTTTCATAAACGTATCCTGATTAAATTCCACCTTAAAGCCAATTTCTTCAGCGCCAACATTTCTTTCGCTTGGTTCACGTTTGGTGTAATGAATACAATATCATCAATGAAGTGAAGACGGTGTTAAGTTGCCGACTATCGAATTTCACTTCGATGTTGTTATATAGTTTTTGAATGATGTTCTCAGGAGTGGAATAGCTTGGGCGAAATAGTGTCGCCTTGTTGAATCATATATCATACATAAAGGGGTAGTTGATAGTGAAATTCTTGTAACTCATAACTCACAAAGATTGCTTTATTAGTTACTTCTGCTGTTCTCTCTTTGAAGTTTTCATTCATCTTATTGCTTTTTCGCAGTGTTTCGCATGTTTAGATACTAGCCAGTAACAACTAGCGGCTTTAGTTGCTCCATATTAGAGAATAAGCTTAGGAATCCTTAAAGACAAACATCTTTAAGTGGTTATCGAACTCTAGACAATTTTTGCGCTATCATGAAAGTGCCTAAATAACCGGTTCTGTTTTCTTTGATGTTTTCGAACCCGGTGACTTCCCAAATTTCAGATAAGGTGTTGTATCAACCACGATTTGTTATAGTTTTGGAAATTCGTTTTTCTAAAATTGCAGGTTTCACTCCTTTGCGTTCGGAAAAAAAATTTGGCGCAAAGCAGGAGATGGTTGGACACTTTATAGAACTTTGGGACAAACACGATATCCGTTGAGCAAAATTTTCAATTTACTCTGACGTATTCTATGTCGTTATGGAACTTTATATACACCCACATCATATACATATACACCCCCTTATACACACACATCGATTATAGAGGCCCTTAAAATTTCGAGCCCACGTGGATCATCGTATTTTTCTTGATACACTTTGATAGCGACTCTCTCTCTTCATTCCATTCCATTCATATGTGAATTCCTTCAGACGTTCTTCTACGGACAAACGCTAAAATCGCCAACAGTGATTTTTTAGAAAGTGTGGTTTTTTCTATACTTTTCCAACTCCATATGAAATGCTTCGATTCCATCTTTGTATTATGGAGTAGGAGCGTAGACAATGAAAATTAAATGAAAAAAAAATACAATTTTCATTGTCTACGCTCGCATTGTACCACATATTTTGCTGTTTTAGACGTCCTATGCGGGTTCTAACCATTGTTCAGATGAATATATGTTCATGGCCTAGTTCCAATTTACGAGTACTGCTTACGCCACCGACACCTCTGTTATTGCATGTTCCAAGGGCGGTTATATTTTAGTATTGTAAACGACGCTTAGTGGCTGGATCCGATGATCTTTTAGCGTGTGATATATCTGCTGTAGATTCTGGTGGAAGCGTTCGTGCATTGTATGTGCAAATTGTCTCGTTAATGCTATCACGATTACCACTCAGTTTGTATCTGTGATTTCATTATTCCCTTCATACTGTTAGTCCTGCCGATGCTACAGTTTGGGTAGCACTTTCGAAGTCAAGGGAATGAATCCTATTTCTGTTATTGTTTCTCAACATTGTTGTCACATTTACCTTGCATATCTGTTTGGCGTCTACTGATTTATTATCAGTTTTCGCCGAACAGATGTCCACTAAAAAATTCGCATAAGCTCAAATACAAGTACGAACTCTTGCATAAATGTAACTGTGTACATACAAAAGATATGAGTCGACCAAGCACTGCAAAATTAAGAAGTCAATTCACTTAAACCACCCGCATCTCGAAGAGTCACTTTTGGTGCGCGATTCACCTCTTATCGGCCACAAGGACCTCGACGTAGCTTCGCAACTAATCTTTTTAAATTCTTTCAAGGAGACAGATCCATGTCACATCCCATTAAAACTGACTATCATGAGAAGAACTGAAATTTTGGTCGACATATAAGCGATATATTTTGTTTTTGTCTGAAATTTCGATTTCTATAAAGTAAAGCTAACATTTTTGTTTATTATGCCGTTCATGTTCTTCCATTGTGCTGAAATGTGAATATCGAATCAATATATAAGCTGTAATGTGAAAATCAAATAGCTATCATGAGAATAACTGATGTATTCCTTTTGGTTCTGCATGTATATGTTGATTATGCTCTGGTGTTAATATGAAATGCTTGAAGAGTAGTTTGAATGTTTTGAATTAGATCCGATTACTAATCACCATTTTTATTATGAAATTTTTTTTCTTTCTTTGTAATGTTCAAAATTCGTACAGCTAAGAGAGTAAATAACCTAATTCGTGAAACTCACCAAAATCTTTTCAGTATTTCGTTGAAATGTGATGTTAATTTCTATGACTTCCTACAAGTACAATGGCCTTATTGCTAACATATATCACGTGTAATGTTATTTTAATACGTTCACGTATAGTTTAACATGTACAACATAACATTTGTTAAACAGCGCTGTGCCTCTTTAATTATTCAACATTATCTTCAAAAAGGCGTTTCGATAACTTTGAGTCTAACTTCATCACTCGAAAATTTATGCTTCCGATTGAGTGCCATAATTCTATAGATATCGATATCTAAATATGTAGACGTTTCGCGACGCTTTTCAGTCTAATAACCAGGATGTAGATATGATGATGATGATGTATTTATCATCATCACCCGTCGATATGTCCACTGCATTTGTTTTAAATTTGTACAAGTATACATTGTTTATGATGTTTTGTTTTTGACAAAATGGATTCAGTCAGATTATGGAGACCCTGGTTATAACAGTGAGGACGTTGTTTAATTACTTTGGCGTGAAGATGCTCTGTATAGATAGGCATTAATTAGAAACTAACTTATTGAGAAACTCTTCAATTGCTTCAATTTTATTGAGATGACTGCTTTTTTATTTCGAGTATCAAGACCATAACATATTGTTCTTCTTCTATTCTAAAAAGTTTCGAAACTGGTTTGTTGTTGCCGATTATGGTAAGAACTTATGTTTGCTGTAATGGCTGCATTTATACTAGTCTAGTAGTCTAGTTTACTCTATAGGCAAAAAAAATATCGCTTTATGAGCTGTAATTCTATTAGGTCTACAGCACTCAGTTTCTTCGTGGTAGTTTACAATAATGGATCATCATTCACCTGTACTCTTTTTCTTTTCCCCAATAAGCAAAGACGAACTCGCTACAACGTTCTCAGTTGACTAGTGTTCTGCTTGAGGTAGTCGACAAAACGTCTAACCAATTTTGATCATTTCCATTTTGCAGCAGTCGTTCGTGTGTTATTTCTGCTCAATTACCGTAATAAAACGACAAGAAGATATATTACTATGTTACACTTCCGTAAACAAAACTTTTTTCTCTTAAAGGTTGATAGCTACTACATTTTTGTGTTTTTTTCGGTTATTGCTCTCAAAATCTACAAGCGTGCGTTTTAATTCAGTTAATTTAATTCAGTTTCAGTATGTTTATCATTTCATGTATTAGCTGGCACAAGAGCGTGAAAAACTAAGATGGACTGCTTCTGGAGGAGGATTGATGATGCTGTTCTGTCTTCTGTCTGCATATCATCACAAGTCCGTGTTTTCAAGTTTACTGCTAAGTATTTTTGATACCCTTGTAGAAAACGTATGTATTCTATTAATAATATTACATATTTTTTGAAGCGAATTTTATAGTTATAGTTTTAGAAGCTTTTTACACCTTTTACCCGTGTTTCCGACAGTAACATATTTGGGATATCAAGTACATTATTGTTATGGCAACAAGTTGAGTCTTATTGAAGGTTAGTAACTATATTTTTAGCTTTCATTATTTTTATAGTACTTATTGTGTCGTATCTTAGAGATGTCAGCAAAGCTTCACCAGGAGTATCCGAATAATCTAGCTCTTCCTCCTGTGAATATTCAGGAAGTGCGATATCGAATGAAACAATTAGAGCTTTTGGAACAGGGCGAGCAATTTTCTATGTGATGTGCATCCACTTCTGTTACTTCATGGGTGACGATCATTTCGCCTGTTTCAATATTACGGGATGACTTTGTTATATCATTTTCAATGAGATTAGTATCACTGTGTCGATGTGATTCACTTAGGTTATGTAGATTATGATTATTTCAAACAGAATAAAGTGAGAAATTACACCTACATGTCTTAATCTTGTTTGAACTCAAAAGCTCTACATGTATACATATATTCAATTGCTTCATGGAAATGTAATTATGTTATTTCTATGGCAGCAAACAAATTTCACTGATATTCAGATGGGACAAGGGATATCTTCGCAAAAATTCGCTGATCTTAAAAAACTGGAAGATAACATCGTATGCTTTTTCATAATTGTTCTTAATCTTTCCGAAGGAATAATTTATAAAGTTATCATGAAAAAAATAGAGACGTAAATGTTCTCATACAGATTGAAGGAGAGATTGTGCTCAAGAATTTACAGCTTGCTCAGGAACAAGCTTTAAAGGTCAGTTTATGTATTGGCACTTGATTGGTTGTACATTTTGATTCGTTGTTGCAAAAGTGAAGTTGCACAGTTTTAGTTTTGCACACCCAATTAAATTAGTTTTCCTTCTTTTCACTATTTGTCTTATTAGAAAGAATTCGAAGAATTTCAGTTAGTGTCATTTATTCAATAATTAAAAAGTCAGGATTTTATATATTGGTCAGTGTAAATATTTCTTCGTCATGGCTATAGGGCTTGGTTAATTTTTGTTTCTAAAAATTCCGATCAGATAGCGGAGTCGCGTGAACGGTTTACATGGGAATTCGCTGGTGTTGCGACAATGGTTTGTATCTTATTGGTCGCAGGCTCCATAAGTAAAAGAAAGGTGGGTTTCCAGCACATATATATTAAATTTATGATACAGGGTTTTTTAAGCTTAACGTTTTTTTTAAATTATTTATTCTGTATTTTGTGAAAGGAAGATTACTTATTGCACTATTCTCCTGGCTAGCCGGATACAAATTTAAAGACACTGACAATTGAAAACTATCGTACTTGACCAATAATAGACATAAAATGTTTATAAGATATCTGCAGAGATATAATCACTGTTTTCTTTGAGTTAGATGATTATGTTCACACTTTCTCGTTATTCTGCATTGAGTTTTAACAATTTAGAACACCTTACTAAGGTAATAATCTTTATTGAAAAAAACTGAGCAGACATTGTGCTGTGAAGTTTATCAAAAAATTTGTTACATATGTAGCTCTTACAAGTTGTGTTTGAATCGATTTCATGTACATTCTGGTATTGAACCAGTGTTTTCTGGGCGACCTACTGTCCAATGTTCAAGTGACTGTTTTCTCTATACGTTTATTATACAATGTAAAATAATAAACAAATCACCTGTGTTATCAATTGATTTTTTAACCTGTTTTCAGTAATTGAACATACACATTATCACATTTTAATTATCACATCTGTCCACGACGAATCAAATACATGAAGCTTTAGAAAGGGACAAATTTGCAGTGGAACATTGTACGCGAACTAGATGCTTTAGTTTCGTATATAGATTGAGTTGTATATATTGTAGATTTGAAAAGTGCGATCTTATGAAACGATACTACGTTAAGTTGAAGAAATATAGACAGTTGTAAATTGACAAAATGGTGTACACGGACTTAATGCTTGGCTGAAATGCTCGACGTTTTTCAATAAAAATGTGATGTGATGTGTAATTTTAAGATTTAATTTAGGATTTCGCAATACCTATTGCCCCGCTAATAATGGGGCTTGGATATCGCTATGAATATGCGTTTGGAACAAGTATTGAAACTATCGTTGGTGAGATATTTTTTACGCTTCATAACAGCTGATAAATATGGTCAAGCTCTTATATTTCTGTAAGTCATACTCCTAGTTGGATTCAACTGAACAGTTCCGATTTTTTATTGCGATTCAATTTGATGAAAATTCTTTGGAGTTCTTATCTCCGTCATTTTACTCCTGCAACAGATTCATATACACCATCTCACCAATATATTTTATTCACACTACTTTGCGTAGTCGAATAAATTGATTCTTACAAATGAGTGGCTTTGATATTTCGCATCGATATCTTTAAGAAAAGATTGGATGATTAGTGGATAGTTTAGGATTGTCTGAAAAGTCGGAAATGCCCTAATATAGGCGTTTTGTTCTACTTTTCCTCGATTCCATCTCCCCTCAGTAGGCAATCGTTCAAGGTGTTGCATTTCTAAAGTTACTGGGAAATGGCTTTACATTAACTAGGTTTCATCACAGAATGATGAACATATTCTTAGAACAAAATCCTATGGATAAGAACAAGTCTAGGTCCGATTGGTCACCTCATTATCTACAGTAGTAATGGTTTGAGAAAGAGTAATATATGTATGAAGAAGGTTAAGTAGAAAAGTAGTGGACGCTTGGTCAATGCACCAAATTGTAGTGTAGTGGCCGATGCGCCGAAATTTTATTGGTGTCAATAGCAGTGAATATCTTAACGCTCGCCGTAAGTAGTTTGCCACGCGGGTGTTTTGTACTGCTCGCCTCGAACTGGTGTAATGGACCTCAAACTTGGGTAATTAAACCTTTATTTAAACAAAACAAAAGTATTACATCACGATTACAACAGCAATAAATCAAGAACTAACACAATAGAATTAACACTAACAATTGTACGAGATTTATAATATAATGATATAACGATAACCAGTTCAATAGCAAAGGTGGAAGAAGATTGGGTTGAGCCATGAGTGAGACAATGGAAGAGATGTTTACCGTAACTGCTTATATAGGGAGGAGGCGGAGACTTCGGTATGAGAAAATAATGTCATTTTTCTGTTCGTAAGCTAAGTTCATTTCCAGAAACATATCGAAATTATGACCTTTTATGATCAGGACATTTGCACTTTCACTTGCCTCAACCATTTCTAACTTTTGATACGATGACTCATAAACCACAAATTAATGCAATAAGTAATATGTCTTTGCTCTGCACGTAATTTGGGTGATAAAGTAGAGATAACTCGACAAAGTATTCTCTACAAAAAGAAACCATCAATGTTATGGCTAGTTATGAACCACAGGAATAAGTTGCACATGCTAGAAAGAAGTCATCAGCATCAGGTTCAAATCTGTCATCACGATATAGCTTCTTTGATTATTTTCCTATTATTGTATTAAGCAGCTTACATTTATGTTGAACCATTGTTATCATCAATATTTATGATTTATACTTTCCCCTTATATCCACTGTTATGATGTACTATATTATACTATGATAATCCCATGTCTACTGTTTTTACCAGAAAGTAGTTGTTTAGGATCTGCTGAAGCTTTGTTGAATACTAATGACGAAAAATTGAGGATAGTAGGTGGACCATTGACTCTTAAAGAAGTGGATGCCTATCGAGTGAAATATTTCTGATGTTCAGGCAGAGTACTTAAAATTTTAATTGCCTTTTGCACTTTTGAATTTCCTATTGAATGATTCTTATTCTCTAAGACTTAAACATCATGATTTGTAGTTTTCTCCACTTTTTCATATATATTAAGCATTGATTTGTTATTTATTCAGTGTATTTTCACTTCACCGAAGTTTATCGTTACACGTGGAAGTAGCTTTTTCAAAATTGTTTGAATATAACTATAAAATATAAACCCGATAAATCTGTACTAAAAAAAATCGGCCATAGAAAAGCACTCTGGACATCGAACCAGTGCGTGGAAGCACAGCTCCTTCCACCAGGTATTACTACACTACCATACTACAACCAGCGTAACTTCGGGTGGTACCTACTGCGACTATGCCCAACTCAATAACCACACAAGAGCCATGCAGCGTTTGGGTACAACTAAGATGGAGAACGAGGTTATCAAAAATAACATCAAACTATGGAAGCAAGAAACACTGGACGGAAATAAAAGGTTCGATAACAGGTAAACACTATGAATATGCATGTTCATTTATCCCTTTGCTTCATAGTATGATGCAAACTAAACCTCATTATTGATGCATTGAAATCTCATTCTAAATAAATGATCCAAAATCTGAACAGTAACTCCTCAAGCCAATCATATCATAGATCAAAATGTTTTTATGGTCATAATATATACTACGGCAGAATGCTTTCATCAATTATCCAATCAAAACAAAACAATAGTACATATAACAAGCACGTCTTACCAAAGTTTTCTGTAACACTAATGTCAAGTAGAACACGATCTTTATCTATTGAACATACAACATCGAATTCAAACATGGAACCCATTCATTATTCTGGCCGCTTAAGATCACCAAAAACAGCAGCAGGTACGGTATGAGTTTCGATAGCTGAAAATAACTATGTCATACATACTGATCACATGCACTAGTAATAGCGTTTATTTTCAATTTAATCTTCAATTATATAGAAAATTGATATATTTGCGGAATTTTGATGTAGTGAGTAGAGCGCAGCGGCGTAGTAATATGCATGTTAGAATTCTTTCCAATGCAAACCAGGTGGTCGGTCTCAAGTCCTTTCGGAGTTGTCAAATATTACTTAGACCGTCAATGTATGGAACAGATCAGCATTCAATCACTTATATGACATCACGAAAAAAGGAGAATACGTGATGCACGAGATAGGCGACTCTGATGCCTGTCCTTACTTAAATGCAAAAATAACAGAATTATCTTTTTTAAGTTTGAAGAAGAGAAACCTACGGATATGCTCTCCCATAAAGTGGGCTCTATAGAAATGTTGAGGTGATTCCGTGATGCTTCACAGTTCTTTGTTATTCAAATTGTTTTTGCATTGTTATGTTGATCAATACAGGTATCTACACCCCACTGCATTAATTACCTGTAATATCCTCCTCCTCATCATCATCACCAACATCTACGTCAATTTCATCAGGGTTTTCTGTCGTATCCATCTGAGTCGTTTTACCTGCACCCCGTACAAACGCTATCTTACCAGATGATTGTTTATCCGACTGAATTACAATTGAGAGAAAACAAAATGGTGACATGGAAACTCCTATGGTATAAGTAATATATGAAACTTCAATGAAAAACAAATGCAAACCCCCATTTCCAGCAACTGCATAGCATTCGGTGAATTCATATCCTCAATAGCCTGAATAAGTTTTCAAGATTGGCTTTTTCAAAAATTTTACCAAAGTCAAAATACGTCAGAAACCTTAGCCGCTCCTGCCGCAATCATTTGAGCTGACATATGTTTAACACTAGTGTTAAATGTCTGTTGTACAGACCGTTTGATTCTGAGCATCTCACGTAAGGTATCTTCATTACCATGTTTTATCTCAAAATCCATCCATGTTTCCCAAAACTGCCCATGAATCTGCAACTCAAAATCTTTTTATATTGAGATGTATGTGAATTTTGAACTATTCACTTATTCATTAATGTATTATAAGCTTGTAAAATATAACCTTTGGATCACAGATTTCCGAAGCATGTGCAAATATGGCTCTTGCGCGGTCAATTTCACCCAAAGTGCGTTCCATTTGCGCATATCGCATACTCATTTCTCTGAATTTCCACTCATGGTCATCATTAATAAAGATAACAGGAAGGAATGTATCAAATCCGCGAAATATAGAACGTAATTGAAATAAAATCGATGTTTCATTAAATTGGATGCATTAATTAGCATCCACTTATCATAGTGGCAATATTTGTAAAGTAGTCCGGTTTAAGTAACTCATACTTGACACTTTCGTTTATTCTAAATACTTCTGGAAATCCATACTTATTAACCACTTTAGAAATCATTCATATATATACTACTTAAAATCTCCTAAGAATAATATCTAAATTCTAAAGTCGGCCGAAAACCTTTTTTAAAACCACTCTGCACAAAACACAACGTTGTTTACTGTGCACGTTCAATTTAATCTAATTATCTTAATTCTTTTTAATTATTGCCAATTAGGATATGCATAAACAGGATAACGCTAAATAAGTGAAGATACTTGCGACAAAAACTTTAGACTTCTTGAAGAACAGTAGAAGTTCCAAAAAAATCTATGCAAAAAAACATATTGAAAAAACTTTTTCCAAACTAGCAATAACCTGGATGAATCTTCAGGTAGCGCACAGATAGCATGTTCATAAATAGGCCTCGTGTGTGGAAGTCCATAGAGTTCTTGAGCTTTCTTGATGTAGATATTGAACATCTAGGAGAACACCATAAATTCAAATCTAATTTAAAATACTGGGAATTCTCTCGTATACGGAAATGTGACATATAACAGATGAACAGATACATAATTAATTTTCGACAAAAGTATATTCTAGTAAGAATTTCATTTTTACTTTATTACCTCAGTTTTAACTAAATACCAAAGGAACAAATAAGTTGTTAGAGTGATAGCACTCACCAAACACATATCTTTCCGGTCAACTGCTTCAGTGGCACGATTGTAAATAGACATAGCATGCCGAGCCAATCCATAATCTTCCTCTAACTTCGCATATAATAAGAAAATATCTAGAAGCTATGCCATTTACATCCATTTAAAACAACTGAAGACAAAGACTGATTATGATGGAAAAAAGTACTTTTAGCAAATTTATCAGGACAACTTTCAAGGCACTGCTCGAACAAATCTCGTGCTCTTTCCAGTTTTTTTCCACCCTGAACAACTACATTATACAAAACATCTTACTGCTGAAAGTTAAAGAACATAACTTACATATCTGCTTACAAATTTAGTGAGGTAGAGATTCCATATATCGTATACCTGTGGCCATTTAAATAAAGCAATTCCACGTTCATATGCCTCAAAAAAGTAGAATTTTGAAAACAATAACGTACATTTCCAAAACAGAATTTCCACTTACTTTAAAGGCGTATTCAAAATAATCGTGCTCTTCCAGAAACATAGCGTAATTTATGACAATCTGAGGTGTTGCAATCCGCAAATCAAGGATGCGATCATACACCGCTCTGCAGGAATCAAGCTGAATTATGGTAGACAACGGTTATTATTATAATATATGAATTTATTACGCAAAAAACCACCATTTACCGTCCCAAAACTTTCCTCCAAATCTGCATACATTGACCATACACGAAGACTTTTATGTACTCTGTGCTGAACTGCTTCTGTCTCATCAAAATAATTCGTTTTAAGAGGTGGAGGAGCACAAGCTCGACGTAAAACAGCAATGGCACGATCAGGTGATCTAAGAAATCGAATTGGAATCCAAAAGTATTAGACTTCAATAAAAGTCATCAAGAATTAAGAATATAAGGTGAAATTATAAAGACACTTATAGCTGTCACAACTGAAAAAATATACACAGAAAAACTCCAAATTGTATACACAGAGAGCTGTGAACATACTTATATCGAAGTTCCATTTCAGCATACTCACACCACACTGTTGCTAGCTCATCTACTTTCGCATATGGTATTTGCGTTGCCTTCTCAAATATACTTCTTGCCTGAATATATACTATTCCATACAAGAACACAACATCTACACAAAGATTTTGAGAAAAAAAAGGTTGTAGGGACTTCTTACATCATCTATCTGATTGGCGTTTTCATAATACTTAGCAAAAGAAATCCACAATGCCGATAATTTCCCAACTTGCAATTTAGCCTTCACCGTACGTACGCCTTCCAAATAAGTGTCTATCTGCTGTAAAACAAATACGAATATGTACTAAGCATGTTGGATGAAAACTGCTACATAAATTTTTAAGGATCATAAATTGAACAGTATTAAGAGAATGAATTTAACGAAATATGACTCAATATTACCTTTTCTGGCTGACCTTCATACAGATTAACCCGATTAAGCCATTCATGCACATTGTGAGGATTCTGTCGAAGAAGCACGCTGTTAAGTAACAGCGGTCGACGTGCCATGAGATGCTCAAACCTGTATAGGAAAAATATAATCAGGAGACAATATATTGAAAAAAAAGAAAAAAACCATCGCCAAAACATACAAGATTTTATCAAACATATAAAGTAACTACGCGCAATATACAAAAGTGCTCAAAGACAGCAGAATATTGAAACAGCATCTTCAGCACCTGTTTAAGCGACACCGCAATTCCCTATGAACTTCTTAAATTACGCTGCAAACTACGTGAATTCTTAATACCTATCTGCCCAGTATACCATTATAACAATTTCAAATGAGCGATTATAATATGAAGGACAGATAAGTTCCCTTGCTACAAATAAGGCAACAGGACTAGACACAATATCAACATTACTCTCGAAGGCCACGAGCGTGAAAAAATTCGTGAGATTTCTTCAACGAAAAGAAGAACTAGTAAAATATATAAATCGTAGAAAGCCTAATCATGCCCATATATTTTGTTACTGTTCATAAACTCCCATTATAGATGAAATCTCACTTCACAAAAGCACGTGTCATCACAAACATCATCGCAAGATCTAATAAACGTTTTTACTAAAACAGATTGCTACAACTAAGAACAGCTCATAATCAGTAGACATAATAAGATTAGCTAGACAGACTTCGACGTTGATCAATACTGTTGCGAGATGCGCCTACGCATTCGTATTAAACGTGATGTCATGGAGGTGACTGGATGCTATTCTTGTCTATACATATATGTTTATATAATTTGAGTCGACCATTCTTCACTATATGTTATCTTATTCCGATTCTTACTGTTACAATGCACCGACTGCAGAAAAATTGAGTGATCGGAAACATGTAAAAGCAGTGGCGAACCTGCTAATACACTATTGAGGCTTGCCCACTGTGGCAACTCTACTACTGGGTCGCATGTCTCCTCGAACAATAATGTAATATGCTCTAAAAACGACATCATTACATCTTCATTCACTTCTAAAGCTTCTAAACTACTTCTGCCGTTTGCCTGAAAGCGTGATGCCTTAGTCAATGAAAATGCATCACGTGAATTTCTGAGTGTCACCACTTCCGACACGTAAACTTTTAACAATGAAAAGAAACGTAGTCTAGTAGACCGACCAAAAAACCTCTGTTCTTAGCCAAGCACACCAAAATTTATTTGCCTCAAGTTAGTACTCACACACCCACGGAAAGGCAATTTTTTTAGAAAGTTACGAGGATTGGAATTAGGAAAATTTCATACCATAAAAACAAAAATGTATTTTGGAGTATATTATTTATTTCTATCATAACCACGGTAAAAGCGTAAATAGAATGCAGAAATAAGAACTTTAGCTATATATACCTTTAACATATTGGACAGCGTTAACAAACCGCATCATCTTCATTTACAAAGTTACGAGTAAAAAAGTAAAAACAAGAAGACGTTCATGAAGAGCTGCTCTAAGCATACTATCATTATACTCTGCCAATAAAAATGAAGCACTCTCCCTGTAGGTGAACAGAAGAAATATCTACTCTAATTGCCTAGTCTGTGCTGCTTACCCTCTATCGGTACATTATTTTCGCAAGTGCATCCTTTATATAAAACGTTAACGAAGCAACAACCATGGAGTATTGAATGAATGATGGTTAATTTGAACAAAAAAAGATGGATGCAAATGGATGTGTTCAGACATTTCCTGAAAGCCAATATTCTAGTGTTGTATAGGACATTTCGACTGAATGCAACTGACTTTAAAATGCATATAACCGATTCAATGCTCCCATGATCGATTCTCCAAAGCCTGCTAAGCATTACCTAAGTATACCAACCACCCCACTGGAGGCAGTGAAAGAGAGATCTATAAGATAGGTAGATCAAGTCAATTATAGTTAAAGTTCACAATTGCACGCATTCAACTTCATATTATTACGTTAAACATGAATGGGTTCAATCATACAACTATTGTACGCTCTTACGTTATCACACCATTCACAAAACTACAAATTATATGCGATACTAGTAGACTCAACTAGGCCCTTCGATCGATCTGATGCATGGACAATTCCTGTCTGACAGCCAAATGTGTGCGTACCTATGATAAGAAAACCCATTTACAGCTCGGAATGAGTAGCGGATGACAGAATGGCAACTGCCCATGTCAATCTCTACACAGCACCGCCCAAGAAACAAATAAAATGGGAAAATGAAAGACTATTAGAGTAGATACTGCACGCTATATCAAACCTTGCAAACAACCATTCAAGCTCCAGCTCATCCTCATCATCGGGTGGTTCAGAAAGACTATCCATTTTTGTCGCAGTATTCCTCTCTTCAAAAGCAGCAAAGGCATCAAATATTTGTGTGAAATCTCGCACCGTCTTTACGGAGACCATGGCTTCTTCAAAAATATCCCGAGCCTGAACCAGAATTACGATAGAATATTTGGCTTCTAGGAAGAAACGCAATTAAAAAAACTTCTCACCCTTTCAAACTGTCCAGCACGAATATAGTACTCAGCAAAAGAACACCAAAGCACACCTACCTATGCAGAAGAAATGTTATTTTACAAAAAATCACCAAAGTGGTCAGAACCAAAGAAAAAATAGATGTCACGAAATGAAAGTGCACATTAGTATAGCCAACCTGATCGGAATACTTTTGAATTCCTTGTCTCATTATGACATTTACATCTAATGAATGCACTTTCTTAGGATTCTTTGAGATCAATTCACACAATTCAGCCCAGAGCTGCAAGAATCTTAGATTAACATTTTTGTACCCGTCGAAATGTAATTGAATAAATAGATAGTACTTTACCAAATTCAATCTCAAATGATCTGCAAACCAATAATCCTTAAATGATCACAAATTATATGATTTTGTCTGGGTGTACTTAAACGAGCAGAATTGATCTGTATACACGTATGTCATTTGCAAACAATAATTCGAAATTGTGCTCTTGGAAAAAAGATCAGATGAATAAAAAAAGTATTAAGACGTGGGAAAACTATGGAAGCTCTCTGTGTAGTATCCTATCAAATGAAACTGGAGATGAGAAATAAAATTTATTTCTCATCATTATTAGTGATGAATGCTGTATTAAATCTCATGCAAGAATTCGTGATATCGTTGAAGCATCGACCAGCTAGTTCTGAGTTTCATCCTCGCAGAGTGCAAAAATTCTGCAAGATTGGCATAAGTTGGGGTGGTACACTCCTTATACCAATCAGAAACCCTTTTTTTCTCAAAAAAGTATCAAACTACAAAGTTTTGCTTCAACAGAGGTAAATAAGGTTTTAAACATTTCTATGAAGAAATAGAAACAAAAGTTGTAGCAAGTTAGTACTTACGAGAGACATCAAGCCAAATCAATAGTAAACATGAATTGAATTGAATTTTTTTCCGCATCATGTCTTGTAATAATCATTTGCTATCTAGACAGCATTTTTAATCTTGCTGAATAGTTTCGAAACCTGTTTATTAGGTCAACAGACATAAAAAGCTTTGTCAAGTGCAGTATTTAAAATGAGAATTGCAACTCCATAATATGTTGCGTATGTTCTTAATTGATCCAATCTACTAAAACGGTTCACCTGATGGGCAGTTTTCCCTCTGTCAGATACTGGCATATCTTCGTTAACAAGAGTAACCAATTGCCGAGCAGCTTCGTCAAGCTGGTCGATTTTGATAAGGTACTCAACAAAATCCTCTCGTGCCCGTGGATACAACTTCATGTACCCAAAAGCAGAAAAAAAAATGCAATTAAGTGAAGAGCACATAAAAGATATGGGTATAATACAACAAAAAAACCTTCTATAAACTCGAATTGCAGTCTCCGGAATGTCATGACTTGTAACAAATCTGATGTATAGAGGCCAAATTCGTAAATGTTGTGTTACAGGTAGAGCCCTCAGCGCTCTAGATTATTTCAGAATAAAAACTTTTGAGACATTGGGCATTCAATGAATAGTAGAAACCTATCAAAAACACGTCGACAATCAGTAATAATTCGTCGCTTGGTCATTATTGTACAATAATCCATCCAAATTCGAGGCATCTTGAAAACAAAAACAATGCAATTAAAGGAGCCGCAAATAACTAAGGACGAGGTAATCAATCAGACCTTGTGCATATGAATTAGACATCTCTCATAAGCATCACACAAATTAGACCACGATACGTCTGTCGGAGGTTTGTGAGCGATAATTCGTTGTCGGAAACGCAAATAGTTGTACCACAGCTTGTAACTACGATCAAAGACTTTTAAAGCGCGTTCATAGATCTGGAAAAATGTACTACACTAGTACTACCCTATATACATATATATATATATATATATATATATAATACTACATAATACTATATATATATATATAATATAATATATAAATA
>KN716174.1:356990-372466 GCA_000816705.1 Dictyocaulus viviparus
ATAGAAACTTATTAGTATAGAACATATCAATCTTGGATATACAACATTGTTGTACCATGGGTTTGCAGTCGAATTAGTCAACTCAAAAAAGGTTTGTTACTTGACAGGTTTCTCTCCACGGTGCATTCGTTTTCTTTTTATGATCGATATAACGTTGCCAACTCCGCAGAGATGTCGGATTTTTCAAGATGTCCTCCTCATAAGGAATGTCTTCAGACGACTGAAACTACAGTTTTATATGATGAATCATTGCTATACGTTACTAAAAAAACCTGTAACTGCAATTCATTAAAAAGGTATTATGCTACCCTTTCATCAAAAAAACCAACAAGATTATAAGGCTTCCTTGGTACGGATGAAGACTCAGCAATGTCATGAGCTTCGGCAGAAATTTCACTAAGATCAAAATTTCCCTTATCAAAATCTCCCATTCTTTTGACCTGAGTAAAGTATTAAGAATTAAATACAAATATATGCAAATATGAACATACGTATATAACATATACTGTGTACATACACAACGTATATGTACCATGTAGGTTCAGATGTCCATGTGTATATACAAACTATACATATGTATGTGAACGTGCATATAAGCCTACACACATCACTATACGTATACACTTGCACGTATATGTACTTATGCATCCGTGATCTAATTCCTATTCTATTATATATTCAATAAAGTGATTATCTAAAAAAACAAAAAAATACATAGAGGACAAGCATTACGAGAAATCACAAAAAATCAAAACAAATAAACAAAAATAAATCTTGCAGTACAGTAAAAACTGTAAGTAGATACTCTAACCTATTCGAAACTGTCCTAAATAGATCACAGTTTACCAACTTCGGGTATTGCTAAACAACGTTACAGTCAAGATATTCGAACTTCATTAGGCGTTTGCCGTACAGATAATATATTAAATAATACGGCAAAGCAATATGTAGCGTGTTTGTTGGTTCACATTGCCCTTTATATCCGTTTTGAAGTATTTATCATGTAGTTTCGCTCTTTGTGGACCAAATTTTGCAGTACTAAAAAGGTTGGAATACAGAAGAATTGAGTGGGACGCAAAGACAGAGAATAAGTCATGGATGAGCGGAGTGCAAAACCTGAAAATGAAAATCTACTACAGGTGATACTAATCGAACATTTGACTTTTCGAAAAAGAAGCACAAGATTTTTTTACTACATAAATACTTTTATTTCATTATTTATATGTGGATCATTTGTTCTGAGAGCTTTTTTTTCCAGCTTACCAAGCGTGAAAAGCGATTGACAGAAAGTAAACATAAACGGAGACGTTCTCTTAAGAGTGGAATAATGTGGGTTTTGGTTTTGAAAAACTGATAGAATCATAGTTACACCCCAGCATTCTTATGTTTTCCTGTGTTTTTCATATTATATTATTTCAAATATTAGATTATAAACCAAGAATATGTAGTTGATCACGTATTGTCGGTTGGTTATTAACAATATTTACTTGGATGGCCTGTGGTCACTCGTAGTGCGGGCTCCAGCAACTCTCCATTCGTTTCGTTCTCGCGCGGTTGCCGTCTATGGTGGTGGTTTTCCGCGTACATGGCTACATTGGCGCGGCTCATTCCGTAACCCTGAAATCGTTTTAAGCCGTGAGTGCAGCTTTTCAACGTTTGCTTCGAACCCGTGCGCCCATCTTTCGGATGGTCGCCCAGGAGGACGTTTGTATTTTCTTGGGTACCATTTTACAGTTTTTTTCGTCTATCTGTCGTCTTCTCTTTTCATTATATGACCAGCTCATCTATGTTTCGGTTTTGACGCGTATTCCTCTTTATTTTACAGACGAGATAATTTTCTGATTTCAGTACTGCGGAACATCATATGCCTGATGGGTGCGTGAACTGAGTTACGGTTTAGCTGATCCGTTGCAAAGCGCGCGGGGAAAAATCTGGTAGTCTATTCTGTGTCCGCATAAGAGTACCTAGTAGGAAAACTGAAATCAAGGACGAATACTCCGCTAGATATACATAGGTTACAGACACATAACGGGGATAATTTTCAGTAGAAATCACTGTACTCATTTATAAACAGATGATCTCTGTGCGAAAAATTATTGAGCATTTTGGATGAATTCCATGAGCCCAATTACGAATCGAAGAAACCAATGCCCTGATTTCATACGTGATATAACATGTATGTAATAGTATTGTTTGGAAAGTGAGATGCATTGTGTGTTCATATGATTTCAATATGATAAATTTCTACTTCATTACAAAATAGAAGATTCAATAAAGCGGTGAGTATCAAAGTCTATTATTATGCTTCGGTAATTTTATCTGTTGAGTAATGAAGGTATTTTTGGCTGGCGGAATTGTGAATAACCTGGCCTTTCCTGGCTCTGAGTAAGGCGAAACCGCTGAAACGTTAGCCATTTCGATAAAATGTTCAACAACCTCGTGTTTTCGCAAAAAAGGAATATGAACTATGTTAGATGCGTTTAAACGTCTAAAAAAATTCGTAGATCATTTGACAGACCCGGAATATGTGCTCGCCTCTTCGAAGTTTTATTGGCGTTATGCTGAGCAATCGAAAACCGGCAATGTCGAACACTAAACTGCTCAAAAGGCGTACAAAGGATGTATTTTCAAATATATCATCTGTATTGCGCCAGATTTTGCAGTGCATGCTTTTAGAATATATTCGTACTCAATCTACAGAACACCTATAGAAGTACACATTATATGTAAGTTCTGACGACTACCTTGTAGGTAGACGTATCAATGTCGAAGCTGATACTGTGTTGTTCGCCGTGGAGATTGAGGAATAAACGTTTTCAGTGTTATTAGATATGAAGAAGATGACCATTATGAGTGGTAGTTGTTTGAGAATAGAACAAATACAGGTATTACTGCTACCTACACAGTACATGAACACCGTCTCCCCAAGTTTGGTGGCCTTCGTTTTTAATCATGATAATAACTTACCTTTTTCAATTTTCAGTAATCTATTCAGTGGTTGTGTAATAAGTTTCTTTGCAAAATGATTGATTAAATCGATGTGTTGGTCAACATAACGACACGGACGAAGTATGGACGCCAAGCACGACATGTAAAACATAACAGGAATACTTTGGAATGATCACGTTTGAAGATAAATTTCTTAAAATTTGTTATGCCTGAAGTCTATGGATCTCATGTAATTCATAGACGTACACAAATTTGTTTGTACGTGATAATGACGGATATACGAACGTTAATGACACACATATTGTGGAAAGAGCAAGGTGTGTCGCGATAGCAACGTGTTCTCTTGTGTCTCCTGATTTGTCCGTCTAGTTTTATTTAGTTGTAACCTATTGCTTCATGTGGTTGGAAAGCGCAAAGTGATGTCATTTTTAAAATAGTTAATATAGTGGAAAGTCCAATACTGGAACCGTTATTAGTTGAATTCTTCACTTTTTTCTGACTATTTATTTACATGATTGTAGGAAACGAGATACAAATATACTTAAAGCCAACCTCAATGTCTTAACGCCAGATGCTGGAGACAAAACGTTTAGTGATTTTGATATTGACGAGAGGTTGCTTAAGGTGATTGTTGAAAGCTGTCTATTTTTGGTTCCGTAAACACAAGTATTTTTTGAAAAAGAATTCAAGAAAATTTGCAAGAAAGAAAGAATTGCAGGCAATCGGTGGCATGGGATGGCAGAAACCTACGAAAGTTCAAGAGGCGCTAGTTCCTCTTGCTCTTGAAGGGAAAAGCGTTATATCTAGAGCTCGTACTGGAAGTGGTAAAACAGGCGCATACTTAATTCCAATTATTAGCAAAGTTGTCGATCACATTTCGGTTCGTTTTTTATGTTTCGACGTGGCCTAAGCTCAAAGTAAATTTTCATATTTAGTCGGGCTCTGGGACGTTGAATGGACCATCTGCTGTTTTAGTTGCACCTACGAAGGAGCTTTGTGTTCAGGCATTATCTAATATCATACTAACGGAGAAATACCAAGTGGTTGTTTGCTTGTCTTTTTAGATTAATGATCTCCTAGTTAAACTTCTGCAACCTTTTCCCTTTCTACAATCGCTTAACTTAGCCAATTTGTCTGCAGTGGATCGCGCTGTTTGGGAAAACGTATGTGCTTTATGTTTGGAATTTCTATGAGATAAACTATAAGATTTTCAGAGAATGAAATGTCTTTTGTTATGATTATTTAATGTACTGGGCGCATATTTGGGAGTAATCACATATTTTCATGATCACGCTAACTTCGTTGTGTCTACGCCCGGGAAATTACTGGAAGTATTATCAGCTCGTTCTACTCTCTGCAATGATGTACGTCACCTAGTTCTTGATGAGGCAGACCTTTTGCTGTCGTTTGGCTACGAAAAAGAAATGAGGGATGGTTAACATTCGTTTGTCTTTTAGCTTCTCATTGGTTGTTCACATACTTTTCAATATGTTTTATTTTGAATTTTCAGTTGTATCAGGAAATACCTTCCAGAAAGATACCAATGCATCTTTACTTCTGCTACTATCACCGATGATATGAGTTATTTGAAAGCCTTATTTTTGACTGGACCAGTTTTTACAATCAAATTAAAGGTTGGATGAATCCGTAGTTAACTTCCATGAATGTGATTGCCACGATTTTTAGGAAGGATGTCTTCCTGATATAGATCAATTAACGCAGTACTTAATAACATGCTTGGATGATCACGAGCGGTTCTCTATACTTGTAGCCATGTTTAAGCTGAAACTCATTGTTGGAAAAACAATAATATTTGTTAATGACATTAATAGATGTTATTTGTAGGTTTTTTACACTTCATGCGTCTAATGCAAACATAAATTTACTAGATGTTTTACCACTGTGTGTTTTGTCTGCTTTAATATATCCACTTGCATTTGTGAGTGGTTATTTGAGTATCTGTTCTTAGGACTTCACTCTTGCTACGAGCATTTGGATTAAAGGCTTGTGTTTTGAATTCTTCAATGCCTGCTAATTCACGCTTCTATGTGATTGATCAGTACAATCGTAATACGTTTGAGATTGTCATTGCATCTGATGCCGTTGATACATTAGGAAATGATACAGGTCATACAAAGGAAGTTGGTTTCAAAACTCTGTTTAAGTTATATTGTTGCGTAGTATTTGAAACCATTTCTTGGAGTGTTCTTGTGATCATTTATTTGAAATCTTAACTGTTATACGATTTCTTGGAGCTGTCGCATCGAGATAAAGAAGCTGGCGTTTCTCGAGGGATTGATTTCAATCACGTTAGCAATGTAGTTAATCTAGATTTCCCTACTTCGACTGATATCTATATACATCGCGTTGGAAGGTGCGTCGATTCTTCAACAATTCCGGTGATCAGTGTCGATTATATACTTGATCACCTTGAATTTCAGAACAGCCCGTGGCGGGAGTAGAGGGACAGCTCTATCAATTTGTACTCCTACGGAGAGGGTATACTTAGAGGCAATCAGTAAAGACATCAATGAACAATGTAATAGTTATATGCTATTTCATTCGTCATTAATCATTTTAAAACGCAATTTTAGTGGGAAAAAATGTGATGATTCCTTATGAAATTCGTGTCGGAGAGCTGGATTCCTTTTTGTTAAGAGTAAAAGTTTGTTTTTAAATTTCAAACTGAATCTCCTATCCTTAATTTGTTCTATTTCTCGACATATGTATGTTCCGTTGTTTATGTTCCATTCTAGGAAGTTCTTTCAAAGTGTGGGAAATCAGTAATTAAAGCTGCCCGCATGCATGAAATCAGGTTGGAGGTGAGAACCAGTTTGCTTTCATTAAATTGCATGAAACGAATTTCATAACGCACAAAAACCAAAATATTTCAATTATGGTTAAACAATTTTCGAGCTACGATATATTACTGTAAGAAGTTAGACGTTGTGTATCTGGACCGATAAATTAATAGTACACTTCGGAATAATAATATTTGGGTCCACCTGACACAGGTTTATAACTGTTAGGCTGCGAATGAAATAAATTTCTCTATTCGCACTTGAACGTCGTTATAATGATTAGCAAGACTGACGTTGCAGTAGGCAATGTATTAAATCTTACTTGATTATATATTAGAGAGTAGTAAAGAATAGTAAATACTTCGTAAAAAAAGAAGCTTCATCTAAGTCTAAGCAGTTTTCTGTAAATTAGTGTGGATTTTTTTAAAAGTTTCTATGATACTAATTTACCATTCGCGGAGGGATTGTGAGTTCGATAAACCTAAGTGCTTACGCGAAACACCTACGTAGAATTACGTTACTATATAATATGTTGTTATGTTATTATTATAAAATTATTGTTATTTTTGGGTATGTATTTGGTAGCTTTTCATAATATGCTATATTTGAAATACTATTACAAATAAAAATGTATTTCTACGTTTGATATGTAAACAATTGCCGGCTGCTGCTTTGTTAGACTTTATCGGAAGAAAAAGAAAAGAAAATTACAAGGATGCATTATTTTGTTATCCACAGAAGCTTAAGTTTATTTTTTAGGAAGTTGTTTTTTTCCAGGTAATATTTTTTCTTCTTGAAAAGATGTTTGATTGACCTCCTTTCGTGCAGTGATAGGATTTCTTTTCTAGCTTTTTGTTGGACCGAATCTTCACACGGAGGAGACCGGGATTTGATCTAATGCAGAAAGGTGGTACCATGGGCATATCGAGAAGATATCATGTTCTGTTCGTATGAATATGACCGATCTCCACGTGAGTCGCTCAATTTGGCGATCCCCCGGCGGTGTTCTTTTATTATGAATAATAAGTTGCCATAGAAGAGGTGTGCTGTGGATAGGAGTGCCGCATGATCTTCATTTTCATTTCGATTTTCTAATCCAAACCTTGGAATCCTGAAGTGCTTCTCGTTAGTCGTCGCCATTCTTGCTTTGAACCTTCGAACAATGATTTTGTAGACGGATTTTTCGTTCTGGATAACATTTCTAGCTGGTTGTATAATGCGTCTAATTCGTTCTCACTTGCTGCACTAGTTAGTGAATAGCAATTGATGATAGAAAACCTCCCCGCTATGTCGTTTGGTAGTGATGCACAAGTTGGTGAGGTGCTGCACAATTGATGGCGCTGACTTTTATTTGATAAGGAACCTGAAAACAAGATTAATGAAGCAGAGTGAAGCAGAGGGCTTCGTATGAAATGACTGTGTGAGGAACATGTTAGTGTGTGAAAAATTCGATACGTGTAATAGCGAAAAATCTATGAAAATAAAGGGCATCTAATTTACCTAAGCTTTTTGTTTTTCATGCCTTATACTGCGATTGCATATTATTTAATGCGCTGAACGGCTTGAATAAATGCGTCAAGCTTGGCATCTGAACGGCCTATCCTTTTCTTGTAGGAACACAGCAGAAAGTTTTTGTGTAATTTATTAGTGTTCTCTCGGCACCTATTCTTCCGTATGATGACTTCGTAGACGGTAACGCCTACTGTTCGGCGTAACGAAGCAGCAGTTTATATCGGTGTAGCGATATTACCTAGTGTTCTGTGAGGTCACTATGACTTGAGCACTCCACATTCACCGAACAGGTATTCACCAATATTTGTAGATTGTGAGATTAGAGATTTATGGTTAAAGGAGATAAGGAAATAAACCATGGGCGCCATTTAAATATAAATGATTACATTTTGATTGTCCATTGCGTATTTCATTTTACTTTTTTGCATTTTAACTTTCAGTTCAACTAGTTTTGCTTTTCCCAACCCAAATGATGTTGTATACTTTGAAAAAAAATGTGAAATTCTACTTAAACACATGATTTTTTTCTACCTTCTAGATGATGCGTTCAGCAAAGCTGGAGTCGTTTTTTGCCAACAATCCCAGAGAGAAAAGTCTGATGGAAACATGTACCCGCCCAACAGTGGTTACAGTGTACAAATCGGCCGTTGCTAATGTGCCCGAGTATATGGGTTAGTTCTCAATTCTATTCGCATGAGTATTATTCAGGATGCAAGTTGTACAGGTCTTTAACTTTCGGAATCCTTAATTTATTTTAGAACGCTTTTCGATTACAAGCTATCGTTAATCCGTGAGTATGACCTTGTGAATGTTAACTCGGCTTTTGCAGTGCCCATGTCTCTGCGTGGAGCTACCTATTCAGTAGGCATAAAGAGGAAAAAGAAATCTGGACAAAGACGTAGAAATAAGCTGCAGAGCAGATCATCAAATCAAAAGGCATTCAAACGAAAAAAAAATGACCCATTACGCACCTTCACAATTTAGCACTTAGGTTTTTTCGCGTAACGTCGTTTCTTCAACTTGTTGAATTTTTCATAAATAATTAGAATATATTATTGTGGTTACGCTATATTCTTTCTAAATTATTGTTATGCTGATACTAATTCTTCGATGAACACCAATCACAAAGTTGCGAGATATTGTGTAAATGACCGAGGCTACTGCTGTTTTCATTGTTTTTTTTATCACTGTACGACTTCCCGCAAGGAGCCTAGAAGTATTTAGTGTTTTAGCATAATTCTTTCTATATAAACTTGTCCATAATATTGATAAATGTTGGGTGGTTTTGAACCAAAACGAAGTCTTCAATGTGCCCCTTTTGTTTTAATTAATAACCAACTTTATCTTAAGATATGAATATGTATTTATTTTGTATTCAAATCACTGTGCCCGAGGGACCGAATATCTTTAGATTACTACATACCATCAGAGTGGAATTAACAACTCTTTATTTTGATAATTGTCATTTCTTGTAAGGGAGCTTTATTAGTCTACTGGATGATTCGGGGCAGTTTATGTTAAGAAATAGAAGATTCTGGAGTAGTCCGATAGAGCGCACGAAATCGCAATTTTTATCCAACAGACTTGCACTGAACTTTGCAAATACTTCACTCCTAGCATCGTAAGACTAACGCATATGTTTACTTCGATTGTCGTCAGAGAACAGACTATCCACGTAAACAATGTTACGAGCTGTAGAAGTTCGAGTGCGTCCATTGATTGATAACGGCTGACGTAAAACCATTGTGACTAAGTGCATTGCTGCAAGAGCAAGTTTCATTATATGTGCCGCATTGTCATTGACAGCGATCTTACCAGAAGCACTAGAAGTTGTAAAGCATGTTTGTAAGACGTAGTCAACTATGGCTAAAACTGACATATGAATCACTGCTCAAATTGTCCATAGTACTCCGATTTTCTTTGTTTTTTACTACATTACTTCAACGTGAAATCGTGGAGCAAACCGAGTGCAAGTCTACTCTACACGATGGATAGAAGTGACAAATTTCTACCAATGCATTACTCCTATATATTTTACCAGATGATTCTGTTACCAATTCACCGACTTGGATCAAAGGATTGTTCTGCTCGGAGATGTTTTTGCTCTAACAAGAAGAATACCATTCAGTTCACCAAGAAATTTCTAGAAAACGCATACTCACTGATGAAGTAATCAAAGAAGTTCTTTTTTCTTCATATAGTATCAAATAATGCCAGAAAAGTTATTGTCAAAGGAAAATATTTGCAGAAGCAAAATGTTCCCGCTCAGTTGAATGTTGTGGAAATTTCTGCATGTGGAAAGCATGAGAACAGATTAAAATGAAAGAAACAATGAACAAATTGTAAAAGGCAATCATATCTGTCAAACTGCAGAGTGCAGAAGATGATACCAAAAAATTTTTTTTACTTTACTAAACAAGACGAGTTTTAACATCTTAGTTATCAAATTCAGTGTAACTACCCCCAATAACTTTATTAAACTACAACGTATTTGAACCTAATTACATAGTTGATGAAAAGAAAATCACCATTTATGCAAAGGAATTACAGGTTCTTATTACTAATAATAATACAAGAAAATCAATATGTAATCGCACACAACCTTAAAAGAAATATTGTGTGGTTTCGCTACATTTCATTGATCACTGTATTTCCTCCAGTTGTCTTCAATTGCAAAAGTGAGCCGTTTGTTGGTCTCTTACCGCTATTTATGGTCCATTCCTTGAGATGTTCTGCGATCCACAACATTGGTGTCCAACTAAAACAGTATTATTTTCTACGAAAAATCAAAAATCCCATATAGGATCTATATATGGAAATATCAGTAGCAAAATGAAATTACGAATCCACCTAAAGGTTCATGTGTGAATTAAGACCGGGGTAGGCATTGATGTGATCTTCCCTCTGAGTATATGCGCCACCCATTTGTATTTTTTTGCTGGATTTCCATTTAGAATGATAAACATATTTAAAAGGTAATTTGAGGCAGCAATGAGTAGAAAATATGCAAAAGGGTAATAGGATATGCATATAAATCTTTATATAATGATTAGACTGTCCTAGTACACAATGCTTACGTTGAATGATCAGCATTAGGCATCCATTTTCTATTCATTGGTGTGTCAATAGTTATTGGTAACAATGCCAATACAGTGGAATTAGGTGGCAAACCAGATCCTTTTGCTGCTAATGAAGCGGTCAACTGATGAACAGCAGCTTTCGCCATTCCATACCCAATCATTCCAGCAGTAGCATGGATTGCCTAAAATAATTTCCAAAGTTTCACTGCCTACTGAATTTTGAAAAGATCGACTGGGTACCGCTGATGCACCAGTTAGTTGAAGCAATCCACCTGGCTTCAGGTACTTTGTTGCAATTTTTGCCGCAATAGCACTACTCCAAACAGACTGTTGCCACATAAGATTAGCGTTTTTGATAAAGTCCTCTGTGTCAGCGTTGCCACCAACCCAACCCCCAGCTACACAGAATATACCGTCAACTGGTGAATCCAGGACAGCCGAAACACTAAACAACATACTTAGTTTTTATATTGCCAATAACGACAATTCATCTACCCTTTGAGGACGCTCTCTTCTTGAGTGACCCAATCTTGTGTACTACTCACAAGAACATTGGCATCAGCCAAATCATTAGCGATGAGATCAACGCTTAGAGTCCACTAAAAATAGCTACATGTCAGGAATGGAAGAAATATCAACAAAAAATATTTTGAACAGTTCAACCTATATTTCTGAGGTTGTGAACTTATCGTAAACCTTACAAAGTTGTTGTTCTTGAAGTGTTCCAGAATGGCACTGCCAAGAGCACCTCGCCCACCATAAATGATGACTTTGCCAGCAACCATACCTGTGGATTTTCTCACCACGCTTGAAATTTCGAAATTGGATGTGAGTGGTAGACTACTCTTATTTTCTTAGTTCTACATACACTTTTTCAAACATTAAACTTACGCCTAGTAATAACATTACTAATAGAGACTAAGAGCTGAAAGTTCGATTGCTTCAACTTTCCTTTGTAGCAAAATATAACTTTTTTGAAAAAGAAATTTCTTTCAATGACTAATTAACTTCGCATGGTATAAAAATTGTATCCAGTTGTGGTCCATGCCGTCTTCGTGGGAAATCGGTGATTACTGGCGTAATGGCCATAGAATTTTGATAACAAATCATACAAAAAATAAAAAAACAACTATTTATTCGCATTTTTGCAACGACTTTATGACAAATACCTCAAAGCGTAAATATATCATTGAAATTCTCGTCAAGAACACTCACACATAAAATATACTAAAAGTTTTCGACACAAACTCAATTTTATGGACACAAAAATTTCATATTTATAAGTCGACACATTGTTACCACCACAGTTTTGAAATGAAACTTCTGCATGAAAAAGAAGAAAGCGTACAAACATCAAATGTAAATCTTTGATTGAAGTTTCAAAACCCAAACACATCAACTTTGAAAGAAGCTATAATCATAATGTATTCATAGTACACACGTCCATCAGAAAGACAACTAAAACTGCTAAATGAAGTTAGTTATAAAGGGAAGAACTGATATCAGGAACGCCTATCACGGTGCGATAGAAAATCGATGTTAATGTTAAATCGCTCTAACGAAACAAAATGCAAGAAAATTATTTCGCGCATCATCGCAACTATTTTACACAGTACGAAGTCTCTAGATAGCAAGTCATAATTAACCTCATTAAATGATGAATGACGTTTCTCTGCATATAGCATGTGCAATTAAAGAAAACTTCTTGGGTAACCAATATTATGTTCTGTTCAGAATTGCTATATCCATAATGGTATAAACATAAATGGTATAAACGGTTGCAGGGAAAAGTTGTGCTGAGATATTCCATGGTTAAGAGTTGCTATCCGACAGGATAGAATAAGGGAACATCATATTCAAGGAAGAAAATTGAGGATTCTGAAAGTAAAAATGCAATTACGCCAAACATGGGAACTGGTAATCAATAGAAACTGGAAAAAAGTGCTACGTATTTGAAACACATTCACTATTGCGCGCGTTTTTTACTAACAACGTTATAAGGCATCCTTCACATCAGACTAATCTGCCCGTGTTTTATCGTCTTTCGTATTGTTTGTATTTCAATATGAATTACTATGCATATTTTTCAAGATTTACATCTGAAAACACGTATTAATTTGACTTAACAGAAATATTGGATCTTCGAAACACTGACATATTACCCACACTGCTGGCGGTGAAGTCAACGAACACCGATAAATTTTTCAACCGATTATGATTAATTCCTGAAACTTTGGCCATATTCATGAAGTATCGTCGCTATCAGTCTCAACATAGTGGTAAATGCTATCGAAAACGTATGATTGTCTATTTACCGTAACCGATCACATGTTCGAATTTGCAGGTTCAAGAACTAGCTCAATGACGTATTGACAGGGTCACCATTTAAAATTATCTAAGGAAATATGTATTTGTATTAGTTAACACAAAATAGCAGCATAGTATGCACATAGGCCAACAATATTGTTTTAACGAACACAGGAAACTGTTTTCAAAATAATTACGTTGGGTACTTACAGTTCATCATTTACAAATTAATGAGACTCGCTGGCAGGTGCTATAACCTTTGACTGCAATTTTTAGTGCTTGATTTGAAGATTTTTATTTGAATTACTATGTTGTAATTTTAATTAACACGCATTTAAAGCCGATTGCCGAAACTTTAAATGTCATTCATTGTTCATTATTTGAAAAATTTCTATAGCAAACACTTTTTTCAAAGAAGTTCTGTGGAATGTGTCAAGCAGCCAATTAGATAGTCGTTTTAGCGACAAAGTCTAATTATTTGAAAGTTTACAGCGCTAAATGCCAAGCATCATACTCTACAACCATACAGTTCGAGGGCGTAACCCCTGTTTTAATTGCTAATACGGATCGGAATCGTAATTTTGCAAAATGAAACAACAGCCAGAAATATGACTAAATGTACATGATAATTCTGTCCGAACTGTTAAAAATCTGCGTAAATTCTTGTTATACTGATATGTTTAAGATCCCACGTGAAACACTAATGATATTAAGGAATGAGTGAAGAATTCAGTGACCATAAACAAAGATTGTAGTAGTACAACGGTAACGACAGTCTGAAGAGTCGGGTTTTGAAATTAACCTGGTGCAGTGTGGTTATCAATTATACCACTATAACCTCCATAGTTGATAAGAAAAAAGTGTGAAATACACTTCTATTGTGACATATTGTAGTGACATATGTTTGTTCAACATTTCTTTCCTTCTCTTAAAATTACATTCAAAACAAAATGATTATCATGAGGTAAAATACGGACCCACGGATCTCCCTCGCCCAGGGATCTGAAGCCGGTTAGTCGCAAGGCTACGTGGCTCGACCCCAGGTGGCGGATAGGGGGTGAATCGCGGACCAAAAGCGACCGTGTACTTGCCTTGAGACGCGGGAGGATTCAGGGAATGGACCACTTGATTCTGCTGTGCTGGTCGACTCATACCTTCTGTAGCACACAGTAACAATTATGTATGCGTACGTACTTGTGCTTATGTGTATATGGATTGCTTCCTGTTTGCCGATTCGGCCCATAGCCCGCAATCGAACGACTAGGAAGTACATGGGCGGCGGTTAGGGGTCAACTCCAAACCATTAAATGGACCCAAGTCTATTAATTAGGATAGACTAGCAAGCTGCTCATGAGTAAACCAAACCTTTTCAGCCCCGCAGAACGGCTCTGAAAGCTGACCGTGGAAACAATCGCAAAACACAGTTTAAAAAAAACGGGCCTGATTCTCCTGACACTCGAAAGAGCCTCAAATAGGGCAGCTTCGAGTAGGACGAGTATAGAGAAGCTGCTAAAATCTCAGGGCGAAACTAGGGTGCCTAAACGTCAAAGGACTAAGACGGCGATCTGTACATACAAGGCACAAATGCTTGCATGAGAATCTTTTATAGAAGACCTTCTGATGCACACTAAGAAAATCAGGTGCGACGTCATAGGACTGGCCGAAAGGAGAAGACACCAGCAACTAAGCGTTATTCACAACACTGGAAAAGAAGCGTTCCTTGGAACATGCGATAGCAGAGGTGTCGGTTGCGTAGGTGTACCCGTTCATTCGAAATGGGTCATGAACATCGATTCTTTTGAACAATTAACGACTCGAATCGGACGGTTAAAATTGAAAAGACGTGTTCCAACAGCGGATTTGACCATCTTTATCATCTACGCTCCTACTTCAGACTACGATGAAAATGAAATCGATGTGTGTGTTCAGTCGGGTTCGGAGTTCGGTAGCCATTAGGTTTCCTTGGGTAATTAAACCTTTATATAAACTATAACAATACTACAATAATACTAATACTGAAGACAAGAACAATACAATACAATATTCGGTAATTGTAAGGTGACAAAGAGGTGGCTAGACAATATATCGGATATTACTGTTATCGAATGTATTAAGCTGAATGGTGACTACCACATGAAACAAGCGATATTGGATCAACTTAAACATGAGTAATAAGATAGGCTTCATGAAGTATGAATAAGTCTTCATATGATAAATCTAATCATTTAATGTGTAGTTGGAGCCATGGAAATAGAGAACTATAGAAACCCATTAATGTATAGAATTACATCAGTTTAATACATTTCATGATAACATAGAATTAATAGATAAGGAACAATTAGGAAAGGATTTTGCGGCACGAAGAGGGTGTGGGACGTACCACTCATGCGCAGGGTCATAAACAATGTTGTGTCTTAAAGTGGTTATATGTGGCTGATGGGCGTGCTTTCCCATGCCTATGTGATCCTAATGACAGTCACAGTCACAGTGACATAATATTTGTCACATGTAAGTAGCAACCATACTCCATTATGGAGGAAGGTTGCTACATACTGCAGTTGTTTTCCATAGTTCTCTATTTCTATGGCTTCAAGTACATATTAAATCATTATGTTTATCATATAAAGGATCATTCATATTTCAGGAAGCTAATCTCATTCCTTATGTTTGAGTTGATTTAAGATCGCTTGTTTCATGTCGTAGTCACCATTCAGCTCAATGCATTCAATAACAGCAGTATCCAATATATTGTCTAGCCACCTCCTTGCTACTTGACAATCACGGAATTTTGTATTGTATTGTTCTTGTCTTTGTTATTAATTATTAT
>KN716174.1:372566-392948 GCA_000816705.1 Dictyocaulus viviparus
GAACAATTAGGAAAGGATTTTGCGGCACGAAGATTTGGGTGTGGGACGTACCACTCATGCGCAGGGCCATAAACAATGTTGTGTCTTAAAGTGGCTATATGTGGCTGATGGGCGTGCTTGTCCATGCCCATGTGATCCTTACTATGCGAAAGATTATGATTGGTTAGAAGAGCGCTGCACAAATTGATCGATTGCTCGGTTCAAGTAGTAAGATTTGGTGGGAAAGTAGTACATTTGAGTGATAAAATAGAGATTACTCGACAGAGTATTCTCTACAATCGAAGCATTATAAATGGACTTGGAGAAGATCTACAGAGGAGACCGCACATTCTACAAAGTCATTGTTGGCGACTTTAATGCTAAAATTGGCTGTAGAAGAACGTCACATTGGGACCCATGGACTCGAGTGGAATGAACAGGGAGAGCGGCTATCAGAATTTATCATGACAAACAAAATGTACCATGGTAACTCTCAATTTCAAAAGCCCCTTTCCCTGCGATGGACGTGGGAGTCTCCTAATGGAAAGTACCATAACGAAATAGACCATGTCATAGTAAATAGAAGGCTTTGCCCAATGGGTGTCACAGTTGTCCTAATGTCCTTCACGGGATCCGACCATCTCCTCCGCGCCAAATTTTTATTTACACGCAAAGGAGGGAAAGCTGCAATTAAAAAAAACAAATTCCCAGAATGAGAAAAAATTGGGATTTATACAACTGTATAGCTAGCTTCTGAGAAGATACCATTATTGACAATTTCGACGAAGAATATGACCGGCTTATAACGCATCTACACTATAGCGCAAGCCCGTCGATGTTTCAAAAATCATAAGACCAAGATGACTGCTCTCCAACACTAGGATGGAACACTTACCTCTTCCAGAAAGGCTATGGAGAAAATCATCTACGATTACTACTCAAATCCCTTCGGTAGCCACGTTCGTCTACCTCCGTGTAATGAGAAGAAAGACGATTATGTTGTTCCAAGCGTTCTTCCTTCCGAAATCCGACAGGCAATTTCGTCGGTAAGGAGTCGTACAGATCCCGGCCCAGACAGGATTAGACCAAAACATCTGAAGAATCAACCGCCAGTTCTTATTAAAACACTGGCTCGACTCTTCACACGCTACCTGTCCGATTGCAAAGTTCAAAGTCAATGGAAAACTAGCAGGACCGTGTAGCTACACAAAAAGGGAGGCGTTCATGAAATTAGTAATTGTCGCTCAATCTGCCTGTTGTCAGTCGTCTATAACTTTTTACATGAGTCATCCTTAACAGGATCAGCAGAATACTAAATGAAGAACAACCACGTAAGTAATAAGAGGTTAGAGTTTAGCACGACGGATCATATTCACACAATTACAAGAGTATAAGAAACCACTCTGTCTCACCTTTATCGATCTGAAGAAAGCTTCCGATTCTGTTGAGACAGAAGCGGTCATGGCAAATGACAAATCAAGCGCTTCCAACTCCGTATATCAAGATTCTTCGTGATTTATATAAAAATTTCACTACCAAAATTATCCCGTTCTATAAAGACATCATCACGTAAAAAGAGGGGCGCGACAAGGCGATACTATTTCGCCAAAGTTGTTCACAGCCATTCTTCAGAATATCATGCGAAAATTGGAGTGGGACAATATGGGAGTGAAAATCGATGGTCGGCAACTTCACCATCTTCGCTTCGCCGATGACATTGTATTTATTACACCAAACATCGAGCAAGCGAAATAAATGTTAGCAGACTTCAACAGTGCTTGTGGAAAAAATTGGCCTCAAGTTAAACCTCAAAAAAAACGATGTTCATGAAGAACGGATACAATACTGGTGCCCCATTTACGCTCAACGGAAAGAATATCTCCGAATGCTCAAGCTATGATTGAGAGGTCGTGAGATCAATATTATGAAAGACTTAGCACCAGAGGAAAGTTTAGCAGAAGGAAACGAGCGGCTTGAGAAACATATAAAAGCATCGAGGACGTAGTGAAGAGAACAAAGAAAACAGAGCTTCGAGCTCACCTTTTTGATACGACGGTTCTTCCTGCCTTAACGTATGCTTCAGAAACTTGGACATTACGAAAGCAAAATGAACGTTCATTGAGCGCAATACAGCGCTTAACCGAAAGAGTAATGCCTAGCGTTTCCCGCATCACACAAGTGAAAGAGTGAATACGAAGTTCCGATCTGCGTCAAAGATCGAAAATTAGAGACAAAGCCGTGCACGGCAAGCTTTCGAAGATTAGTTGGGCAGGACGCTTGATGTGCATGGATGATGACCGGTGGACACGAGCTGTAAGTGATTGGATCTCACTGGACATCAAACGCAATGCAGGAAGACCGCAAGCCCGATGGTCTGACCTCATCACCAGGACCCTAGGAAGGGATTATGATGCTCAACGAATCGGGAAGTTTTACTGGTGCCCGCTCCACTTGGTCGATGATCAACGGGAATCCAAGTAATCCAGGTGAAATACGGACCGTTGTTCTACACTAGATATGAACAACTGATTCACTGTACTGTACTGGTTTGATTGTTGATTTGCTGGGAAAATCATCTGTCAAAAAATAAGGTCTTCATGGTAGAAACCAGACGAAGATACTCAATATATCCTTCTTTTATTGTTCCATCTTCTACGCACAATATATTTGACGTCTCATTGATCTGTACAATCATGATCAACATAATTTCATGTTAAGTGATTCTAGACTTGAAAATAATGTGTTCTAGTATCCTCCATATATTTGATCCATATCCATAATAATCATATGTATCCATATTTCTAGTATTTGGTTGGGTACACTTATCATGTAATTCTTCATCTGAAGTACGTTACGTAACTTATCAAGATGAACAGTTGTGTCTTACTTTCTCCATGTAATTTAGATGGTTTAGAAGTAGCATGCAATTTGCCTCTTTGTTTTCGATGCCATGAAGTGTCATTACGAAGTACTAGAAGTTTCTAGAGATGCAGATGAGGAAACAATTAAAAAGGCGTACAGGTGCACTTCTTATGCTCTATTTTATGCCTTTATTTCTTCACACTAACATTGTCCGCTAAGGTTTGTCTTCATTTTTTACCATCTTTACTACTCATCGAAGACGTAGGCAGTTGTTGGATTTCAGAAATAGTTTTTTCTGTGAAAAGCAACAGCTAGTATTGGTCACACAATTAACTTTTTGTTGTTTATATAAATATTTACTTTCGTGAACATGCAAAGAAAAAGAAGAAATATGGTAGTTGTAATATGTCTTTATCTTGGAATTATCAGTCTTAACCATTTTCTTGTTTTAAGTAAGTAAAACGTTGCTTTTTAGCTATCACTAGTTAACAGAACTTTAAGGTTATACTCGAGAAATGATAGTGATTAAAGAAATCAAAGTACGAGATACGTAGATTGGTCAAGCATATAATAGTATATGGAATCTAATCATTTTCACTATTGTTCAGCAGTGATGTAAATTTAATTGGTACTTGCTTTTTCATGTTTATAAATGTTTTCTTCAGGAGGTTGGCATTGAAATGGCATCCAGATAAAAATCTTGATCGACTTGAAGAGTGTACGAATTATTTTGCGTTAGTACAATCTGCTTATGAAGTACTAAGCGATCCTCATGAGAAGGCATTTTATGACAGACATAGGGAAAGTATTTTACGAGGAGGTAAATAGCTGTTCAGATGTCTTGAACAACGCATTTTCATGGTTTCCTGTTTTTTACTTCAAAATACCTCCATTTTCTCACCTAAATATTACCATTGTAGGAACTGGTTATAAAGAAGATTCTTTGGATCTCTTCAGGTTTTTTACTACAGGCTGTTACAAAGGTTACGAAGGACCAGAGGTTTGTTTTATGACTTATTCTTATACTCACTTTCTTTTATAAACCATTCAAATTCTGTTTCAAAACTTATATATCAATATGTTTATTTTATCAAAATTCCAACAAACTGGTACTGATTTCATTTTGCTTCAAGAGCTTCGCTGCCTACAAAAACTTTTTCTTATACTCACTCTTTTATGAATCTATTCAAATTCTGTTTTAAAACTTATATATCATTATGTTTATTTTATTAAAATCCCGACAAATGGTATTTATTTAAATTCGCTTCAAGAGCTTCTTCGTTGTTTACAAAAACGTCTTCGACACATTATGTAAAGAAGATTATGAGTTTATTGAAGATTCATCTGTGTGTTACCCGACCTTCGGTGATGCCAATAGCGACTATGAAACGGTACAACGTTTTTAAGATTTGTCTTTTGATTCTTAGTTTTTGTTCACGTCACACTCTGCACTCTGTACTTTATCAATTGATTTATTGTTTGAGATGTTCACTATTATTAGGTAACTGGCCCATTTTATGGATTTTGGAGTTCTTTCTGCACTGCAAGGTCGTTCGCGTGGTTGAATAAATATGATATTCGGCAAGCAAGTAACAGATATGAATTGCGTCAAATGGAAGCCGAAAATAAGAAATGTCGCGATGCAGGTAAAGCGCAGCGAAATGACGAAATCAGAGTGAGTTATGCTGATTGTTTATTAAATAACATAGTTTTCCATTATAAAATGCTTAAAAACACTTGTACTTAGGAACTAGTGGCTTTCGTCAGGAAACGAGATCCTAGAGTTAAAGCTTACCGTAAGCTATTGGATAAACGTCATGAAGAGGCCAAAAGAAAGCAAGAAACTAATAGGAAGGAACAAATTTTGCGCAATCAACATTAAGTTCTTTTCATTTATTTCCAGTTTAACGGGTAAAAACTGTAGTCTCATGTCACAGTTAGTGTGGGGTTCAGAATAAATTGTTTGCTCACTTGTACCACCTGATTATTCCAAGTTTTTGTGATATGTATCGGTGTTTTATCATATGGCTTTGTTTTCTATGCAGTAATGTCTGTGTAGTAAAAATATTCATTTATATTTTTCTTGATCCTATTTGGACATTACACAGTGTCTTCTGCATGGTGATATGCTTTATTATTTAGACTTACATCAAACTTTCTTGGAAATGAACACTTCCTGGCTGCTCATCGAGCCCATATAGATGAACTGTTGGAACAGCTGGCTGATGATGAATGCACCGATTTGGAAAATGATGATGTCGAAGATTTGCATTATTGCGTTGTCTGCGACAAAACATTTAAAACAATGTTTGTCTTTCTCCAAATGTTCCTTTTGTATTCATTTGAATAATAGTTATTGAGTGACTTCAGGAATGCGCAAATCAATCACGAAAATTCAAAGCAGCATCGTAAGCAACTTGCCGAACTAAAACGACATATGAAAGCGGAAGATCATGCGCTTTTTGGTTTACACGTATTTTGCCTGAAATTAATGTTTATTGAGATTAATATATGTTTTTAAGGATTCTGGAAAAAAAGCCAGAATTCCGAAGATCTTGGCACTCCTTTTTTACTTATAAGTTTACAAACAGAAAAATTGCAATGCTATAAGCACATTGTCGATTCAGAAAAGATTGGATGTAATGCTGAGTCGTCATCTCGAAAAGGAGTTTGCAAAAGTGAAAGAGCCAATCGGAAAGTGGAGAAAAAGAAATCTTCAAAGGAGGATTGTGATCAGGATTTGGTAGATATAGAAAAAAGACGAATCGAAGCACAATGGTAATAATTGCTGTATAGTTCAACTTAGCGTGATTTTAGCTGCTAATATTAGTGTTTGAATATTTCATATAGTTCTGATGATTTGGATGTTCTGGATAATCTGAACAAAAAACTAACTGATTTTTCAATGATGGATGCAGATGATAGGCGTGTGGAGAAAACCATGATTTCGGCTACAGAAAAGGGAATTGAGAAGAAAAAGAAGAAAGGTGAAAGTCACTTGACTGAGTACTATCAAAAAAAAACCTCATTCGATGATATTTCGTTATTCTGAGAATAGTTTGTTGTAAAGTCCGTCTTTCAAAAACCCTGTGAGAGTGAAAAATTGTCTCCGAAAAAAGATCTTTTGCATCCGTGCAAATACCCGCAAACTAAATGATGTTATGCGGCTAGTGCACACGTAATTAGAAGTAAATTCTTATCCTGTATAAAACACGAAGTTCTTGCTGCAAATGGCTTTTTACGAACAATTAAACCAGACTTGGATTCCTCCATTTGAAAGGCTATAAAGTAGGTTTATTTGCCACACTTTTTTGAAAACAGGATGATTTAGATAAAATTGATTGCTTCCTGAAAGTATTAGACAAAATTTCTCCCATTATTTTTTGCCTTTTTAAATGAGGTTGTTAAAATATAACCATTCGTGCTCTTATTTTACGGTCTTTGGGTACAGTCAAGTTTTTATACATCGTCCCAACATTTTCCATTATTGCTGTACACATCATTACTTCCTCATTTAATTCTGCGCTTAAAAACATTCTTTTTATCTTACGTATGACAAACATTTAACAATTTTTAATAAACCACATAGAATTAGAGAAGCTTTTCTGTTTCCACTCTTAGTTTTTACAACTAAGAGCTTTTAAATCAGGTAATGAATTTACAGTATTAGTTTTGTTTTCTTAGCAATCGAAAATTGGAGAATTTACAAAGATATGGGAACAATTTGTAGTCTAGTCGCAAATACTACTTAGTCGGTGTTTTGATACAAAAGACGTGACATGAATGCTTAGCAAAAGAATATGGCTTACTATTTGTTTTATTATCTAGCTCTATTCTAATAATAATATTCAAATTCACCATTCGATTTGTATATTATGTCATATCTCCAGCTGTGCATTGATAGTTTATCGCTTTATTTCTGAATATAGACGTAAATGTTGATAGATCAGTTCCGATGAAATAAGCTACAGCGAAAATGCATGTAAGGAAATATACTGTTGTAAAATGAAATCAGCATATTTATGGTACCTGTTTATCTGCAAGTTGGGAGAATTTCACATACTATAAAATTTTTATTGTACGGAATTTTAAATATTAGAGTATTCACCAGAATTTTTTGTCAGATGTATATTTTTGTTTATTCTACGTGATGTCGTCCTCATTTGAAAAATTAATGCGGATCTTGAAAATAAGTTGGGTCGGTCATCTTGCAGTTTTACAAAAACATCAACTGAACGATTTGTTTTGAATCCCTTCACTGTTTTATATGACACATGCAGTGAAGAGAGTGCTGTCTTCTCTTATGTTATAATTTTTTAAATAAAAATTTATTTTCTCTCGCGCTATAGTAGTTTACTACGTTATTTTTTAATAATTGTTTTTTTAGGTAACAAAAAGAATACTGATGTGAGAAACGTCGTTTCCAGTGCATCTGGAGGAAATGCTCCAAAAATAGCTGTTTGTGATAAATGCAAAGAAATTTTTGAAAGTCGAACAAAGTTGTTTGAACATCTAAAACTCACCGGACATGCTACAATCAAAGCTTCATCAGTTCCTCAGCCGTCTCATAAGAATCGAAAAGACGGTCGTAAATAAGCTGCTTAGTCTCCATTAATGTACGTTGCTCAATCCAGTGCACTCCTTTCATCATATTTCTAAAAAAATCCCATCGTAAAACAAAAAAAGCTAGAATTAATACAAACCATAGATTTTGCAGACATATCCTCATGGTATCCTAATGTGCCATATCATCTCTGTTAAACCAAGTTAGCTTAATGTCAATTACAAATGCGGGTATTATCGTATCTAGTATAATTTGCTGTAAACTATAAGAATATTAGCACATAATATAAATTAGGTCGTTATTTTGCTCAACACTTTTTTCGTTGTACTGTGGTTGAAGAAATGATCACTACTGAAATGCATCATTTGTGATTTTGCCATTGTTTATGGAGAAATATGTGTGGCATAATGCTTGGCATTCTATTAAGCGCATTGTTCTTTTTTTTTGAGATTTTGACTAACCACAAGTTTGTAATAGTGCTAATAAATATCTTTGGTCGAATACGTACTTTCCGTCAGTACTTCCAGATATTCTGTGTTTTACTGCAACATGATGGACTGTAGTCTGCTCAACGAAAACATGAAAATCTTTTGTGATTTCTTCAAATAATTCCGAACGGAGCACCTAGGGTTCAGTTCTTGATCTTGTTTTAATGATATGGTTTGTATTTCATTTCGTTTTAGGCGATTGTCGTGATGTGATGTCTTAGTTTTTACAGAAAGCTGAGATACTGAAGTATTTCTCACTGTTCTTTTTTCGTTTGTTAATACTGACAGTTGTGTAAATTCGCGGTATCAAGAGCAACAATGCCATTCTAATTATGTTCATTGTGGCAAAATTCAGATGGTGCTTAAGATGTTCATCTTACTTTTCTTGTTTACTCTCAATTTTTCCTTTTCTATTTTATTTTTTATGTTTTATATTCATTTTTACAGGGAGACAATGTAGGACGAATGGAACTCGTTAGATTAGTTCACGGTCAGCGGTCCAATCATACAAACTGAATGATTGTCACTTTGCTAATATCGGGCCGTAAATTAATTCACTAGTCGGCAATGCGTAATATCAATTTAGTGGGAGAAGATAAACATTAAGTGAACGTGTTGCAGGAGACAATGAAACATGTCTCGCGTGAAGTGTATAACTGAAATTGATATTACTTGCCGTGTAGAAGTTCCTGTAGTACCAACATGTCACTACAGAACGCTTACATTATTGTCATTTAATTCGCTAGCGTAACTAATTTGAACTAATCGCCGAAAAACTGGGTTTGGGATTTGTGTTGTGAGTAGTTGTCCGTCAACATCTAATTATCACTGTAATTTTTGCTCATTTTTAAGACATTGTATGAAATCGTTTGTAGGTTTCGTATAAAATTTCAACTGACACGCAATCCAGCGTAACAGGTTTAAGTTAACGGATCATCCTTTGAGCTAATTTCTTGATTGAACAGTTTGATTTTGACTTGGAATTATAGTAGCTGCGAGTTAGATTCTAGAAAACACCCCGGAAATGGTCACGATGAACCCTTCCTGTTGTGATTTATAGGATATCGGTATGTACAATTGTGCGTTATCGTGCTTAGTTTAGCTCGTCCGCATGAAGTTATGAAGATTGTCTCGTATTGTTTTCTCTTATGTTGTAATTTACTTAGCGAAATTTTCTTTTTCCCTGTTAGATAGTGGCTTACTATGATATTTTTTGATAAGTATTTTTCTAAAATGTTTGACACGCAATCAATTTTTTTAAAAGTACCAAAGAAACGTGCAACATTCAGATTTTTCATGTGGTATAATTTCTTCAGTAAAACTATTATGTCATCCAAACGAATTTATAACTCTTTTGTTAGGAATGAAAAATAAATAAGAAACATAGCAAAAGTAGATAACGAATAAATACAATTAAAAGAAGAAGATCATAGATATGCCATAACAAGAACACATGGCTTGGGTTCGGTAGCCGTAAAGCTTATTCCAAAGTCGGGTGATGTACCTCAAACTTCTACGAATAAACTCTTATCGAAACTATACAATATAAGCAAAACTAATGTATCTTTGGTGACACAATATAGTGTATACGAAAGTGAACCTCCCTGAGAGGAAGTGAAGGGCAAGATATATCGAGCGGGTTGTCGAAAGAAGTGTCGATGTGGAAAGGTCACAGTCCAAGTCCAAGAGTAAGTCGAAGTCCAAAGTCAAGGACAAAAAGTTGTAGGCAACAGTTGAAAGTCAAAAGTAAAGTAAGATACAGTCGAGTTATGCTTTTATAGATTGATCCTATCATAGTGATATGGTATTGATTGTACTGATAGGTGACAGAAGGGTTAAAATGGAGTGGAAAGTAGTAATATTTGCTACAGCATTGATGTTTTACTCCAACAAAAGTTTGATCGATTTCCATCTATTGTTTGAATGCTAACTGTTGTCACGATGAAATATTTGTATATGTTACTATAAAAGTGTTAATGTCATATCAGTGTCGAGATTTTGACTGGTATTCGAAGAATAAAAAGTTATCAGATGTGGTCTAATGACTAATCCTCTGTAGTAGAAAGCCGACGGAAATGACGGAATGCGGTTGTAGTAGAAGTAAAAGACACCAGATTTATTTTGAACTGCCTGTCAATTTCGAGTTCACATCATTCCTAAAATTTTTAGCAAGAATGTTATTAACATATGGTCTTATAAACGTGAACTGTTTATCTTTATTCTCGAGAGGTAGATGCATCATCTACAGTGAAGCACTCATTTTTTCATAAATGTGTGAGATATGGAAATTCAGAGAATGAACAGAGCATTATCATCGTCTAAACAACAAATAGAATTAGTGTGAGGCCGATAGCATTCACTGCTCATACGCATTTATTTATTCCTTCGCAAATTTCTATATTTCTATAAAATCCATATTCCAACGTTATGCTAATCGTCAATCAATAACAACAGATTTCAACGGAGGCAGTTGGACAATAAGTTCTTTTCCCACCTCAGCACAACCGTGGACAACATAATATCATTGCAAAATAAATAAAATTACTTTCTAAAATTTTGGGTTATCCCAAATGCAATGCCGATATTGGCTCACCATTTCGTAACCGTTGGCGGGCGAGTGCTGATAAAGGTATCCACTCACTATAAGTGAAGCATTGAGTGGTGTTAGAGTAAGGGTCTCGGTAGTGTAACGGATCAGCACGGCAGACCGGATATCTGTAAGTGCAGTTCGAGTCCCGCTTGAGATTCCGAGTTTTACGGCCATCTCAGCACAACTATGGACAATATGATATCACTGCAAAATAAAATGAAATTACGAATAAGTTCGTTTAATTCTACAAGTTGCCGATGGTTCGTTGCTTTCAGTAGGAACAGCGACATCTGTGGTCTTTGTAAAACTTGGCAACTCGACTATTCTGCGCGTGAGTTATAATGAGCTGCGGCTAAGACTCAATTCAATATATAAGTGACCTTCTAATTTCTTGGATGTTAATAGTGCACTTTCGAAAATAAACGGAATATCAACAGCCTCCAAGAGTGTTTTTTACATCATTGATTACACTTGCAAAATAACGTTCATGAATTATGAATAGATAGTGTTGTAACTCCTATTGTGTTAAACATAAATAGCAATCCGATCTCTGTACTGTTGTTAGCACATCTGACCGAGCATCATTAGATGCGGTTCGAGTACCACCTGAGGTGGTGATTGACTCAGCATTGAGATACAACTTACACGAATATAAGATTTTTGCAACATATCAATAAATAAATAAGAGATAAGGGAGAGAGATAAATAAATAAATCACTATGAAAATTATAAATAACAACCATGGCATTGTATTCAATAAGTGTAAGCCAAGGAATATTGACTAGTGAATCTTCGATAGTAGTACGACAACAAGTACTTATTTTACTGGAATCGTTTCACTCAACATTGTTAACAACATGAAGCAGAATTTCCCACGTCTCTTTTGCTCCTTTTACTTTGGTTTGAATGGCTACTGTATATTGTGTAATAAAGAATGCATATGAGCTTCGCGTTTGTTGTTTCAACTATATTTTAGAATTTGCTATTATTTATGTTGATTTGTCTGCAAAATTAAAAAAAAAGATTTTCTAATGAAAAGTTGGAGATGAAGACGTTATCAGCTGAGATTATTTTATTAGAATTTATAGATATCGACATAGATAGTACTGAACGAGTTGAAAGTTGTGTGAAACGTTTTAGAAATTTGCATAAGAGCACATTATTACTATATAATTGTTTTGTAATACAAATGCATATCATGGTCACTAATTCTCGCTGCACCACAACGAATGGACTGTGATGCAAATAATGCCCAAGAAATTAAGGCCTATCAAAGTCTCATTGTTATCATTTTTATCAAGGAATCCTCTACTTTCAATTTTTTTTTAGTTAAAAAATTTTACTTACTACACATATGTGTACTATGTATGCGGTAAGCCTCCAAGATGGTTTACCGCCTCAGATGGTTTGCCGTTATAGGATATGCTTCCCAGATAGTTAACCGCCCGTGGATGAAAGGTGTTTCTAGGATTTTCATTTCGACATGGATTTCTAGCCAAGAGTAGACCTGTTGAGAATCGCTACCGTGTTGATGAAATAATTCATAGAAAAGCTCATCTTTTCACTTCGTAAAGGACGTGGATTGTCTTAGATGAAGACCAGAGAACGTTTAAGTTGAGCAATCTCAAGGAGCTGAAGCTGTATATTGCTGGGCACATATTTGGCGTGGAGGCGGATCATCCAAGCATCCTAATGAGGGTTTAAGCTTGGGCTTATTCATATGCCATGGGTGCATGACGATTTATTCTAAGAGTGATAACTATATATATATATAGATATAGAAGTCATTGACGGGAGTACAACCTTTCAAAGTATCAACTACTCAAATGTAATTAAATCATATACCTTGGAAGAAAATTTCAATCAAATCACATTTTTACTTTTTATATCAAGATTTATTCCTACATTTAAATATAGTTCTTATATGAGGATGATTTTTTACTGAATAGTACTTTATAATGATCATGGATGACTTTTCATACGAGTATTAACAGGCAACAGATTGATGAACATGATAAGGAAACACTACTTATTGGTTGGTACCTGTTAATGTCGTTTAAAATATTGACAGCATTTTAAACTTATGAAATTGTTTATGGGCTGCACAATTTGTATAAGAATATTTAGGTAATAATTTCATATTTAGTTTCTATACATCTTTCCATATCGATTAACATCGCTATACTGAATATTTCGGGAGACTTAAGATGAGTGGCATTCAAAAATGGTATATTGATAACATTTACTTTTATTTGGGATTCAGTTCAAATCAAGTGAAATCCGCGGTTTTTGAAAGAGGATGTGAAGATCAAGGATTGCAGTCGTATGTCATGAAGAGTTTTCACCACAAAATCTATATGTATATCATACTATTCTTTCTATACATATATCTGAAACTATCTGAAGCTTTTCTTTCATAGTGTAAGTGTATGCGTACACGACAACACCTAGATTAATCTGAATAAACGCTCCTTTTTGACACAAAAATTTTTACCTTTCTAGGCTCTATTTTCTTTAGGTGATTGATATATCTTAATCTCTTCTATATAAAACGCAGTAGTAATGTGTATATACGAAATTATTCTAATGATAACGGATTTGCACTGCTTCTTTTGTGAATTTATTGTGACACTAGTGACCTGCGGGTGTTCTCCTTTCAATGAAATCCCTATAGGCGATGACCTAGACATCCAATTAAACGTCATGTACCATCTTAGGCGTTTTTGCTCCTATTCATAATATTACGCATTCAACTATTTATATTTCACAGCTTTTCAATTATAATTTTTGAATCGATGTTTAGGTATATGAGAATGATATTCGATGTGCCAAAACTAGAAGATCTCAACTTCGAGTTCTCGCTAGACAAAACCGAATGTGTGGTCAGTACAACAGTGCTCTGCTATATGTAAATGTAGACTCAATGAAAGATGTAATTAATTTAGTAACTAGTCAATTTGATTTCAGTTTACCGTGAGAAAGTACAAAGAGTTTAATGATAGTTTGGCAAAAAAGCTGTTCCCTCGTAGCTCAGCCGATTACATACCTTCAGATACTTACACGCTTCCAGACAGGTATGGAATGGTTTTACGCAATAGGTATTTTTGGTTAACTTTGGTTTTTCGGAAAAAAACTTGTTAGATTTCGTAGCCTCAGCCTAACAAAGTTTAGGCCATATTTTGGATCGATAATTTATGGGAACTCGTTCTATTCGTAACATCGTTTCCATATGCGTACCTAGTTCGACTCATTAATTTTTTGAACAATATAAATGGAATTATGCTACAGTTCTACTATTCTAGCATTTTGTCACTTGATCTGTCAAGATGATGATCTATAGGGACCATCTGTTTCGAACGTCTGTTTTCATGGTGTATATTTTCTCAAAAATGAACTACATTTAAGAGAAATTTACTTTCATATCATTTTAACTAGTCTTAATGACTCTTTCCAGTTATTTTTGTGAATCTTTTTGGGTCACCGAGAAGAATAGACTTCAATCAATACTCAATATTTGGATTTCGAACAAAAACAAGTAGGTGCATAGCCGTACAGTCTTATTTGGTATTCAGAGATGTATGACATAAATAAAATTATGCTTGTGTTTTTTGGCAGTTTTGATTTCCAGATTGGAAACCGTTGTACGTACTGAAGGAGAAAAGGACTGGAACGTTGTAAAATGCATGGCTAGCGTAGTTGCTCTTATTGATGTACGTTTTGTACATCATGATTTCCTAATAATGCGATCACTCGTTAGAATCGCACCTTTCATTAAGATATTCTTTTTTTACATAAGATTCATAAGTTCATAACATATTTCGTTTCCATCATTTCCAAGTGAAGTTTGCATTGTCAAATGTTTGGTCGTACAGATGTGTAAGTGGATGCTGGCCATGTGCTGGGAAGGTGATCGAAGCAAGCCACCCATGCCACTTTACCTGTATAAAGCTAGATTGTGTAAGTGATGAGAGTGAACGTATGTACATATTTTACTAATGTATCAGACAAATTACTCGAATGAATGTGATAAAATTTCAATATCGTCTATTAAGTAATGGTTAGTAAGCCTAAAAACGTAATCATTTGGTAGAATTTTTCTGGTAATATTAAAATGTATTTGAACATCGCTGTAATTCGAAAAAAAAGGTGGGAGATTAGTTGCAACAGCTACGAAAATCTTTATGAATCTTAGAAATAGAAAGTGAAAAGATTCTACTGTTTATCTTCATGGTATTAACGATATTGCTTATATTTTCATTGAAACTAAATCACGTTGTTGTTAACTAAGCGTCCTAGAAAGTTTGTGCGTTCCGTAGAAAATGTACACAAGGCGCACCTTGAAAAAAATATCTTTAGGAATTTCGGAAAAAAAAGGAAAAAAAATTTCGAGACGTAAGGCGTGGAGATGTACGTATGTAAATATAAGGCAAAGCAATGAGGGAAGTAATCACTTTTAACGCTACCATTTACAATTTAGGCGAATTAAAGGATGCATGCTTATTGGGAGTTCAATGTCTGCAAAATCTATCTTCTTGTTGGAAGGATGGAGAAATTATTGAAGTGAGTAATATACCACAGCAACATAAAACTGGAGTGAGCGAGTCGCGAAATTCCCAATCTGAGTTGGACAAACAGACTCAGTGGAAACTTAGATATATGGAGCATATCGGTAGAATTTCGTGAGTTTCGTACTTCTTCGGAATAAAAGTATAGGTGCTACATAATTCGTATTAAGAAGCACTTTGGATAAAATTGCAAATGCTGGGGAAAATGTGGAAGAAGCCTTAGCATGTTTAATGGAGATCCGCCAGTGCATAAACGATGGGCAGAGTTGCCGTGAAGATATTTCTGATAAACTAAGTAGGTGATTGGTTATAGTAGTTGTAGTTATGAGTGAAATATTCTACCCCGATGGTAGTATAATAGTATGATGACAAATTTCTTTTAGAAATTCTAAATGAAGAAATTGTTTTACGGGAGAAAAAAATTGATGAACGCCCAACAACGGTGATACACAAGAGTGGTGTTAGTATTCCGATGCACAATGCACTTTCAAGTAATGTGGATACAGAAGATAATTCAAATGAGCCTGTACAAATTTCTCATGCTAGCCGTCGAAATATTACAAAACGCGGGCGCAGGAGTACAAAAACAGTGGATGATGATGAAAATTTAGAAAAAGAAGACATTTAGTTCCAGTTCTCAATGACTCGGAAGATGACTTGGTTTCACGAGTGAAACGCGGTCAGCGAACACGGAGACCAACTCGCAGTAAGTTGAAAACGTTGGTCAATTCAATTTAATATAATATTATTCCACGTTACTGAACAATTATGCTACGCATTGCAATGAATGATTATCGTTTTGGTGAATCTCGTGGGAAAACAGAGGTTTATATTATACTTAGTAAGAATGACACCCGTCTAGCTTGTTTTCAAACTCATATTTGAAGTTTTTCGAAACAATTCTCACATTTGTACTCTACATGAAATGCTTATAATTCGTATGTATTTCTTTGTTATTAATCTTTGTTTTGTAAGTTGAGTATATATCGGAATTTATCCATATTAGCATTTAATATTCGGTATACGTAAATTTACGTTTTTTTGCGTTGACTAGGAGCGGATAGAATTATGCTTTTGTACAAATTTTTGCTACATTGGGTGAATCTTTTAAATTCATCTTTACTGAGTTCATCAGCTGTTTTCATTAGTCATTTATGCTTTTTAGGTTGTATTTTTAGGAGTTTTATGGTCACAGATAAGATAGAAATTACACATTTGAGGAGCCAGAGGATGAAAAAAGCTTATGATATTTCCAACCAGCCGATGCGCTGGAAGAAATGCTTTTGCTTCCAAATCTTTTGCGCAGAATTCGATTTGTGTGATTCTTGCAAATCTGGCGATTCAATAATATTTACCTCGAACTTTATTAGTCTACTGAAATTCAGTTTCATCAGCTTTTCATAGAAAAGAAATAAGATATTGTATGAATATAATTGTCATAAGAAACGTTTTGACATCGAAATATAAGGTTTTATGAAATTTTTATCAGATATATGGTTGATTCAGTAAAGCTGCAGTGTTTGAAAATCATAGCATACATGTTTTCTTAATTTTCTCAAAATGTTCGGAAAACGGTAAAGACAAGGTTAAGCAACACTTTCAAGGCTGATTTCTTCGTTTGGACTTTGCAGCATTCACTCCTTTATGGACTTTGTCTCCAAGTCCGCCTCCAACTAACAAAACAACACCTTCATCCAAGTCCACTTCATCAGCTGTGAAAATCACTTCTCCTCTGGTCAAACGTACTTCGCCGCATACTAGTTCCATAACACCAACACTATGTTCGCCAGACAGTGGACGTCCAAGTAGTAATGAATCTGGTGCTAATGTTGTTGCATCTACTAATGACGTTGCAGTGCATAAGAATGATGCTGTTAATGTTGAGGTACTCTATGGTCTTGTTACTACAATTTTTTTTACTTTTTATTTATATTTTTGATTTGACAGTGTAGAAAATTCTATCGTACGTTGGTGTTCGATTTTTAGAAATCAACAATCTCTTTGCATACGCAACACTTGCCCGAACAATTCTTACCTAATCGTAATACTTCATTTGGAACCACCACTACATCTTCTGTACCAACTCTAATGTCGTCTACGAATTTCTCTTCACAAATATCTAGTTTGTCTTTAACCGCCACATCTAAACCGCCCTGTTTAACCCTGGATGAGCAGGTTGTGCTTCTAATGTATTTTTGTTTTACATAAATGAAGTTACTTATTGTCAGTCTCTCTTGGCTTTATGGAAAGAAAAAATTAAACTTGGCGATGTACGTATAACTTTACTAAACATGTTAGGAGCAGACGGAACTTCTCAGTTTCACGTAAGATTGCTGAAAATATTTTTTCTTGATTTTTCATTGAATTACGAAATTTATCTACTAATCTTTCATTTTCAGTTTATTCCACTAATGGTTGAAACAATAGATAAGGCAACTGCTGCTTTGGACAACAAGGACATGATTGCTTATGCTATGCATAGGGGTACGCTTATATTATTCTGTAACACTCAGGTACTACATGTTCTATTTTCAGCAGCAATCGAAGTGGGTTGTACAGAGCTCGGAAGTATCATGCGTTCTTGCAATCCAGTAGGCGAGTTTATCTCAAATTACACACTGCAATCATCAATTATCGGGTATTATCTTGTTTTTTTAAGATCCTGCAAGTCAGATAGCCTCTCTTGCCACCGCCATGGGGTTGAATCCTGCACCTTTTGCTTCGATGATTCAGGTGCATTACTAACTTTTTTCTCTCTGCCTTTATATATATATATATATAACAAAAAATGATAACTGAAGCAATTGTAATAATTGGACAGTAATTGAAATGTACATATTGTTCACGCATGTATTACGTGTGTGTAGTTTCCCATCGCAAATTTGCAAACTGAAAACACTCATTCTTCATATGTCCTTAGTTACTTTATTTATTTTACTTTAATCATTTTCACTTACCTGAAACAGTCGCTATTACTGATTTTCTTTTTCATAGCGGTTGACTGTTTCTCTCTTCGATAATTAAAGTTCCTCACTTGAACCAATATGTTATATGCATCCTAATTTTAGCCATCTGCTTTGCCTACTGGATTAAATCACAATATCCTAGTCGATTTACACGAAGCGGCATCCATTGTTGCAGGTCGTGAACAGATGGCAGGTTCATACGCCTTGCCACCTCAATCACTGGATCCTATGCATGGGTATGCAGAACGTGATATATCTAATTACTTGTTGTAAGCCTCAACATTCGACATATTTACAGAAGCATTGGTTTTTTGCTTAAAAAGTCACCTTAGTGACTCAAATAGATCTTGTTCCATTGTCGCTTTTCACATATTGTTTCATTGAACTGTAAAAATCCTATCTTTTTTTTGTTGCGATTGAGCACTTATTGCATTCACTTTTGCCTTAACTAAATCTATGAGTGATTAATGAAAAAACAATTGCGCTATGTTTTACGAACTCCACGTTGATCCATCTGAATTTTGAGGGTGGTGTATCTATGACTTCGATTTTATTTCTTTGTCTAGATTGTATATAAATTTTATATGACAGATATCAATGATGTGTTTATTGTGGAAAGTTGCAGTAACTGATGTAGCATGTACCTCGAATTAACGTAGTTGGACCTTTATTTACTAGTAACATTAATTCAATAACAATACAAATAACGAAAAATTTTGGTGCGATATAGAATGACATTACACATAGAACCAATGTTTGGTGAACATAGGTGATTATATATGGTTTACCAGTACCCTATTTTAAAGCAAAGGAGAAATTAACAATTACCTGGATTCCCGTTGATCATCGACTAAGTCTTGCAGGCACCAGTAAAACCTCCATTTTCCCTATCGCGCGCGAGGGTAGTCCAGTGATTTCTTTTCGCTCTAGGGATTCGTTGAGCATCATAATTCCTTCCTAGGACCTTGGTGAAGAGGTCAGACCATCGGGATAGTGGTTTTTCTGCAGTGCGTTTAGCAAGCACTAACAATGCTGTATGTTACTGATTCGTCCAATAGGATAGATACACTTGAATCATCTGGAATACAGTTGTTCATCGAAAGTTCGGGCGTACACCTGTAAAACATCCATTTCTCCGTACTGGGTGACAGGGTAGTCCAACCAATTCTTTATGTTTTCGGAAATTTTCGAGATATATCATTTGGTTTTTTTAATTTTTCCTTCATTAAGCATATGATATTTGCCTTGTGCTTCTGATCGTTTTATTGTTATCATTGAATGTTTGATTGCTTCTGCGGTTATGCTATCAAGTCTATGTAATTTTGGTAGTGAAATTTTTGTGTAACTCGCAAAAGATAATGACCCATAAAGGGAAAAGCGCCTGGTTAATCAACGCTTCCATGTTCGCTTTTGCCTCAACAATGTGAGAAGCATTTCTGAAGTCGATAAAGTTACGACAAGATGTTTTCTCCTCCAGTTGCTTCCATAAGTCTTGTGATTGCTTGGTTGCATCTTTATCGTGTTTTTAGATTTGAGCATAGGCGATGACTATTTTCAAAACTGATGTATCACATCTTAACAAGTACATCAATGTCACCGACGTCTTCGTATGGCATGTTCTAAGGAACAGTTCTCCACTCTTGTAAACAACGCTTAATGGCTGGCGTATTTTTTATATTATTTTTCTTATTTAATCCGATATGCGCTCACAAAATAAGACCTTTTTGGACGGTTGAGTGCTGATAATATATCCAGTAAAAATGTGCGAACAATTGAGTTATCACATAGGATGGATTTTCATAGAATAGTATTTACACAGTTTGACTAAGGAGTTCATTGCTCACAGTTAAGAGATTTCTAACATATCATTTGGTTTTGCAGTTTTAAGTTCAACTGGTCTGCCATCAACCATTTGCCATTTCTCTTGTGCTTCTCACTGTATTATTTTTATAATTGAATACTAACTGCTTATGCTATAAGTAAATTCTTAAAATGTATCACTTCTGGACTGTAGCCTTGTGTAGCAAAAAATTCAGGCTCGTATATAGTGTTTTATTGAAAACACAATACAACACAAACACAGATTGACGTTTCGACAAAATTGCCTCCTTCAGAACCTACCACATCTTCATAATCATCGTAATTTACAAGGTGAAACGAACGTAGTAAAAATTTTTCTCGGTTTTAAGCTAATTTACAGTTAGTGTCTAAACCGTGTGAAGCGGATCGCAATGGGATATAGGATCAGTGTTTTTTTATCATATCATTGTTTGTCGCAGAAACGCCTTCTGATCTTTTTGATTGGTGGGCTGAAACAAAATCAGCACACTCTTGTAAACCTTTCATAAACAAATCGTCGTTTTCGGCT
>KN716174.1:407266-436953 GCA_000816705.1 Dictyocaulus viviparus
TGATCTTCATATATCATTCTTACCTTTTGTATCTGATCAATAATTGTTATCTGATTGCGCATGATCACATTCATTTGAATCCTATTTTGAATATTCTTGATTTATTGCTATTGTAGTCGTGATGTAATATTTTTGTGTATTGTTTAAATAAAGGTCTAATTACCCAAGTTTGAGGTGCGACCATTCAATTGTGGAGCAAACCTTACAACCACTGAACCGTAGCCGTAGCATAATCTAAAGAATCTACCGCCAGCACTCATCAATACACTGGCTCGACTCTTCAGACGCTATACAGAAAAATACACAGAATAGACGCTATACAGAACGAGATAAGAGGAAATGAGATAATTGTTGGCGTTGATCAATCCCTTATGGCGGGATACGCCAACGCATTCATGTTCAACGTGATATCGTAGAGGTGGTTGAATGGGTGCCTGGTCTATACAATGACTTGAGTTGACCACTCCTCACCAAGTCAGTGTCAGTTATCCTACCCAAATTCCTCTGGTACCAATTTATCGACCCCGGAGGAATCGCGGGCTTGGTAGGCCTGGAGGGCGGCCGCGAACTGATTGGGCCGGCGTGTCACTGCGGCACCTCCACCACTGAGCCACTCCGTCCCCCCTCTATGAGATAGAGAATTTTTTCTTCTATGGACCCAGTAAACTCATATTTTAGAAGTGAAGCATATCTCATTCCACACATTAACACACACTAATCGATAGATTTGAGAAATGAGCACCTTGCTCATGTGCACAGCGCTACGATCAATCAATAGCTTGCTGGGCATGGGGGTGCCCCTCCCACTACCAATTTTTCAAGAAGTTAGTAACATACTATCCTCTGCTGTTATAAGGTGCTATAGTTTGTTGCCTGCTATCATCTCATATTGTGATCAATGTTATCACTAATTCCCAGTACCGTCTCCAAACAATTGCAACTCGTTCTTCATATACTCAGAAGTATTAATGAAGCCGATTGATTAGTATCCCTATCGCATCTTTGATTCATAATATCTGTTATTGCTTAGCCTCATACCACAATCTCTTGGATAATAATTGTATCGGATATATTTGCCTATTGTCTATTTGTATTTACTGCATTTATCGAATAGTGTAGTACATTGCGATACAATATTATAATATAATTATTATTATTGTGTTATGTTTATGTATTATACAAAGGTTTATTTACCCTAGTTTGAGGTAACTATTTAACTACAAGAGAACTATTGTTCTTCTCACAACATTTGTACAAATCGACTTCGAAATCAGATATGAAGTCCCACGTGGCTGCATAACTAATAGCAGAAATTAGTTTTTATTAATGCTCCAGTGAATCACTCTACAACTGCTAAGGAAAGGTAAAATCAGTTGGCATTTATATTCACTAATGTGACAACAGTAAATTGACACACATTATACACGCACCTTTCAACTTTACACTACCTCTCAGAATGCAAAGTTCGAAGTTAATGGGAAAGTAGTAGAACAATGTTGCTGCACAATAAGGGAGACGCACATGACATTAGTAATTATCGCCCAATTGTCTGCTGTCTGTAATCTATAAGGATTCACACGAGTCAAACTTAATGGGACTGCAGAACATTGGACTGAGAACAAACGCGTTAGCAAGCAGGATTTCGACAAGGATTAAGGACTATGGACCATATTCAGACAATCACGACGCTCATAGAAGTATCACGAGAGAACAAAAAATCACAACGTCTTTCCTTCAGCGATGCTAAAAAAGCTTTGAATTATGTAGATACAGAAGCGCTCACGCAAGTGTTGACTAACTAAATACTTCCTACCCCATGTATCAAGATTCTTCGTGAGTGATGCAAAAACTTTTCTACAAAAATTACCGTTTTATGAAGACATCATTATCAACGTTAAAAGAGAAGCTCGCAAAGGCAATACTATTTCGAAGCAATTCACAAACACTCTCAAGAACACCATGCGGAAAATTGAGTGTGACGATTTGGAAGTGGAAATTAACGGTCGGCAACTTCACCATCTTCGTTTCGCCGATGACATCGTTTTCATTATAAACATTGAACAAGCTGTCAGCCGACTTCTGTAGTGCTTTTGAAGAAATCGGCTTTGAATTAATGTTCAGAGAAACGATATGTCTCTGATACCTTATTCAAGCTCGGTGGAAAGGACATTTCAAAATATTCAAACTATGTACATCAAGTTGGGGAGATTAATATGATGAACGACATAGCACCAGAGCTTGGCAGAAAGGTACAAGCAGTTTACAGAACATATAAGATCATCGAAAACATAATGGAGGAGACGAAAACACAAAGGTCTGAGACCACCTTTTCGACACGACGACTCTTCCTGCCTTGGAAACGTGGACATTTCGAAAACAGGATGAAAGATCACTGAGCGCAGTACAGCGCTTTATCGTTATTGTGATATATCGCATAACACAAGCAAAAAAGGGAATACGAAAGTTTTGACTTACTTCAACGATCAAAGATCAGGGACCGAGCCGTACACGCCAAGCTTTCGAAGATTGAGTAGGCCGAACATACATGAGGCGTACGTATAATGATCAGTGGATACGAGTTATATGAGATTGGATCTCAGAAGCAATGCAGCATGATTACCAGCCCAATGATCAGATTTCTTTATGAAGGCGTTGGAAAGGGATTATGATGCTCAGCGAATCCTGGAGAGAAAAAACTCATTGGACTGCGATCCTCGCGCACGATAAGTGGAGAGGAAGGCTTAACTGGTGCCTGATCGATTGTGTCGTTGATTAACAGCATACAAGTGACCTGCGTGATATATTCGCAGTTAGCAATTCTTATTATTTTTCGTCTTCATAAGGTTCAATCCAATCCTTGTGGACTAATTATAGTCTGCTTATCTAATTTAAACAGTTTGAGGAATGTTACTGGTGTTTGAATACAATAACTGTCAAGTTGTAATATACTAACATATAAATCCACGCGTTTATCTCAGCAGTGTATCAGAGTTACTATAGAAAACATCCTCTACTATCTAGAGGATTTTTTTCCTCATTTTACTAATATCATTTCGTACGATTTCCACCCTTGTAACTCACCGGTCAGAGGCAATCGGTCAATGTTTCTTCCTCACAAACTTCAAGCAATATGAAAGGCTTTCTCCACCAACAACACATATTGTTTTAGAATGTACGCATACCACTATGTCAGTAAGTCCATTACTTTTCTCGGCCTGTCATCAATGTTATTTTATGTTGATATTTTATATTTGCCATCTCCTATAAAAATCGCGATGTTATTGTTGGAGATGGCTAGCTATTGAGTTATATCTACTCTACTCCAAATGCCTTGTAAGAATTATTAACGAGGTAATAATGGTCTCAACTCCATCCTAATCATTGTCATATTGCATCGTATCGTCGTAATCATTCCTTGGCCTATCATTGTATATTTCTTATTTTTATAGAAAACTCTAATTAATTAGGTGAAGTACTCATTTTAGACAACAATGTCAGATGATTTCTACAATCCTGTTGTATTGAAAACCCGCATGCGATGGTTCAGGTGAACTGTACTTCATGCAATCACCTTCTGCACCATTCAGACACAGTCAATTTGTATTGGTCTCGCAAAGGAGGTCAGAGGCCTGCTTCTTTTTGACGTTTTATGGCTATAGTTATTTCATTTGAGGAAAAAAGCTGAACGTTTAAGAACCTTTTTCCATCAGCACTTTCGTTACGGAGATTTTATTCTCTATAAACCGATTTCGATGAGCTAAAAATTTATAGCGATCATAAATGGCTCTTCACCGATTCGGTGCTACGGATTCTATATTCTGTTTGCCACCCTTACACACGCTAGAGGCATCACGTTTTTCAGAAGTTAACCTTTTGTATGTGCTTGATGAGACGGATGATAATGAACTGAGACGTTTTTGTTGGTTGGCTTTGGATTACCTATCGTTGAATTAGGATTATTTACTAAATTTAATGAATTTTCAAAAAACTTTAAGATTTGGGATAAGTTGTGTGTTTGATTGGGTGGTTAAACTTCGAGTGAAAAATATTTTCTGCAAGGCCAACGGTAGTATTTGATTTAAATGATCGCATAATTTACACAGACTTTTTTAGGTCCCGATAAAAAGCCTCTTCGCCGAAACGTCAGCTCGTGTTTGTGTTGCACTGTCTTCAATAAAACACTGTATACCAACATCGAGTATTGCTAAACAAGGATATGGTAGAGATATACGCACGTTTTTTTTTTGCTACCGACAAAAAAAAATATATATATATTGTCACACCCTCATACCGTTGTAATTTGTCACATTATACAACAAAAATTATTTATAAATGAAAATAAACTATAATTATAAGAGCCTTTTAGTTCATTTTATGTTCGACTTAATGAAGTCAAGCGAACTGCTGTAGCTGCTGCGGGATGCACCTACGCATTCGGGTTCAAGGTGATATGATATGATCGGATACGAGACCTACCATGGTCTACGCAATGATTCATAATGACCACTATTTAACAAGTTTGTGTTGTTTATCTCACCCAAACTTTTCTGGCACCAATTTACTGATCCCGGGATGATGGTTAGCTCGGGGGTGGTCACGGTAATTTGTCACATTATACAACAACAATTATTTCTAAATTAAAATAAATTATAGTTAAAGAACCTGATTAGGGCCTCCATATCATAGCGGCACCTCTACTGCCTCATGAAAATAAGCAGCTTTTTTTTCTATTTTTATAGTTTAGCAAGTCGAAAGAATTAATTAACTCTTAATATATGATTGATATGCTGAGGATTTGTTTACATAAAAAGTAACGAAGTATCTATTGATGTAAAAGATATGACAAATTTCTATTCTATCGAGGTATTATTATCTTTTGGCAATAATAACCAATTATTATCAAATTAGTGGCGAGTTGAAAAGTTCTCCATATTGCAAGCTGTTCTCAGTATGGTTAATCCATTTTAAGTGATTGTCAGGAATTGAAATCTATCAATCATGAAAATATAAAGGAATGATTGGACCTGGTAATATGTAAAAGGAAAGCGGAAAATAAGAAAATTAGAATGAGATTCAATGGGTATTGAAATTGACTGTCAGCAAATTCACCATCATCGGTTCGTCGATGATATTGCATTCAATGCGCCAAACATCGAACAAGCGAAAGGAATGCTAGCCGACTTCTACAGTGCAATGAGAGAATCTGCCTTAAATTACCTCATAAGAACAATGCTTATGAAAAACGGAAGCGTTTTTATGCCCCGCTTACACTGAACGGAGAGAATACTTCGGAATATTCGATGTTACACATATTCGTGAGATACCTAGGTCGTGAAATATATAACATTAAGGAAATACGACTGAAGTTAGCGAAAAGAAACAAATGGTTCGAATAACATATAAGATCATCGAAAGCATAATATATAGAACAAAAAACACAAAGCTCAGAGCCCAACTTTTCGACAACACGTTTTTACCTGTCTTAACGTATGCCTCAGAAAATTGGAGGTTGAGAAAGTATGACGAAAAAGCACTCGGGCGCAGTAGTTTCTAGTTCCACGTTCTATCAAAAAAAAGGTGACGTTTGATATTTCCAGTATTAGGCAAGTGAAAGAGAAAGTCTGGAAGTTTTGTTCTGTTCTGGTACAAAAAATAAAGGAAGGAGTCGTATTGCTTATGATTTTGAAAATTATATAGGCCTTACAAGTGATACTCGCGAGGAGAAGGCATGCATATACGAGCTTTAGGTGGTTGGATTTAACTCGACATGAGATTTATGGCAAGAAAGTAATCTGAATGATGTTCAAATTTCATAAAGATTCTAGGTAGAGATTATGACGCTTAGCAAAACCCTAGACCGAAAAGTGTACATTGGAATGACGGTGCATTGGAAAATGGAATGCTTAATTCTACACGCTCGACTCCCTTGATGATCAGCGGAAATTCAGATAGTTGAAGTGAATTCAAAAATATAGCAAATCGCTGATGTTCAGATGTTGATATGCAGATATATTAATGGAATGTGATAAAAGGAGAGTTAATATGGCGACGGTGGCAAGCCAAAGGAGCTAATGGGACATTGCAGGAGTCAACATGGTAGATGGAATAGAGGACGACCATATATTAAACCAACGTGTACTTTGACACAACATTTTCTTAATAGGCTATTAAAGTTACTGGGAATATATTCACATCATGCCAAATTTTTTTGCAGCTTATTAAATCCTCCCAACAGACTAATCTTACGCTGAAATTTCTACAAAAAAACATTAATAACTAATTATGTTAAGATTGATTATATGAGCACTGTGGGAAAATTTCTATACGTTTTTTAGTATCGATATAGGTAGGACAACACAATTGTAGTTGCCATAGTTATTCATTTAGCTAATATAAACCGTTATAGTTGTAATGGTTTTGCGACTATCACTATGAAACATTAAATGATCTCAGACCGGTGGCCTAGGTAGTGAAATCAGTCATCTCACACATTTCTACATGCGGGTTCAAGTCCTGTCCAAGATTCGAAGTTTTGTGATGAACTCAGCATCTTTTGGAATGTAGAAACGAAATAATTGCGGCTGTTTATCACATATACTTGGATGCCCTGCTATATTACGATGGATATTTATTCCTTTGCAATATCACTAAACCTTTTTAGCGGATGGGTCAGGATTATCGTTGTATTTTACGTGGCCTTATGTATAGAAATATTGAATTCCGTAACGGTAAAGTTTGTGTTAACTGCTACAGAAGGAATAAATAGCTAACTATGGGATTCGTCAGACAAGAATGAAACGAGCTGGGATAAAGTGGAAAGCTAATAAAGACTGGAGACGACTTCACCAAATATTACTACAATTGCAACATAAGCGATTTATCAATAGCATGGTTGAAACAACAGCCAATAAAAATGACTAAATTAATAACCGAGATCCAACTTGAAGGGCATCCAAGGAAAAGTTATGGAAGATTTGCACATTCATTAACACTAATAAATAAATTAATCTAACCTTTTTCGATGTACGTAGAAAATAGACTACATTAGTATTCAACATTCAACAGATGCTAGAATTACTAACTGTTTCCGACTAGTGACCGACAATTTTGCAGAAAACTAACTCATGTGAAAACTGACCAGAAACAAAATCTATACGATAAACATAGCCCTGTGGGAATTATCAGCTAACACTCACCCAAGTGTGTGTCGTTGAAGCAGGTGACGTGATCGTGAGTGTGAATTTTCATGTTTGGAAGATCTTTCCATCTAAAAATTTTTCGATTTTGTTTCGAATTTAGATAAACGGTATATGATTGACTATATGAGAATTTTCAATAACAAAGTAGTCCAATCATTAAAGATTACCGAAAAATTGACAACTTCTTGCCTGTTCTTCACACTGACTCCTTCTAATTCCAACCGCCATAGTAAAGACACAGCGTCAACATAGTCCAAGAATGATTCGCTTTTTCCAGAGCGTGGACAAATCTCTCTGAACAATCAAAGCTAATTTTCCACCCAAAATTCCAATGTCCGTGCTGGAAATCCAGCACGTACTTTGGTTAGACTTTTTCCTTTTATGCCAAATGAGAAGCTCGTAGAATTCTGACATTTGTTTTGAAATTTCCTTTGCGTTTTTTTTTTGGAAGGAATTTCACACTTTTTGTACTTTACATTAAATACGACGCACCAACATATTATTTAACCATGACAGCAATTTTCTTAAAAGTATAAGATAGGATTTTATGTCGATCAATCCATATGGGATGCGCACACGCTCTTCTGCTTATCCTGATGTTGTAAACGTCATTAAATGCGAATGTGGTCTATATATTAAAATGAGCCTACCACTCTTACTAACTCTAATAGGGATCGGGATTTGTTGGTCAATTAACTACATGTTCATCAGTGAAACAAACTTCCTACCACTCCGTTATACCTTTAACAATACTTTACGTATGGTCTTTCCGGCAACTGACACTAACTTATCGGTAAGAAAAAGCGTTCAATGAAAGCAGTATTAATTAGATTTAGAACCCACAAGAATAGTAAGAAGTGCTCATCCATACCAAACTCATTGCTGAACATTAATTTTTCGTGGGGCGCAGGGGCGCAGTGCTGGAGATGTCACAGGACCATGCAACTCGAATCAGTTCGCAACCGCCAATGAGCCTATCAGCCAGCCATCCATCAAGAGTCGGTAAATTGGTACCAAAGAGATCTGGGAAGGATAAAGAGCATAGACTTGGTGAATACTGGTCAATTCAATCATTGTGTAGACCAGGCTCGCATTCAGCCACCTACACGATATAGCGTTGAAAACGAATGTATAGCCGTATTCTTCAACATTGAATGATCAACACCAAAGCTCATTGTACGCTATTCTTGATTTTTTAATTTGTTTTTTATCCGTTGAATTACAACTGCAACAAGTGTAACAACTAGGTTGGGTCACTCAAGTTTATTTCGCTTTCAAAATCTGTAGATGTAATTTCGAATGAAAAAATTCTGAATAATAACTAAAAATGAATTTAGACAAATTGCAGTGAGAAATGCATATTCTATAAATAGATAGGATGATCGTGCAATAACCTGTCTGGATAAATACATAAAAATAAAGCACTTTGAAATCACAACGAAAGGAAATATGGCAAAAAATAAATAGAATGTACGAAATTTAATAGCAAATAAAACTGTATATAAAGTTTGATTAAGAAATTTATGTTAAAAATTAGCAATGTTTGTACGGTTTGAGGTGCAGTGAGGAAAACGATTGTTTGGGTACGATCAAAGTTTTGCGACTGAAAAATGGTCAAAAATGTGATTATAGATCGTACTTGTCAAAAATAGTCAAAGCCGTTTCGTGGTCTCCTTTCTCCACATAATACAATGCGTTGTGCCAGTAGTTATGTGTAGCCAACATCCATCCATGCTATATACATAATTTATATCCTCAAATACTTTATGGGCTGCTAAAACCATTTAAGCTTGACCAACTTGTATCTTTTGCTTATAAGTTCACCTTCCAATCATCCACAGTATTTTCCATAAACTGGATTCCCTCGTCGATACGTCCTTCCATCTCCATTACGTGTGCTCGAGCATGGGTTGCCCATGTGTCAAATCGGTTTAAATTGAGTGCCTAGAGTTACGAATTCTGTTGAATTTGAAGCGAGCATTTTCCACACTTTTCCATTGTTTTATATCTTCTTTAGATGCTTTGTAAAAAAAACTCGTGTTTCAACAAAAGTGTTTTTTTCCGCGTATTTGTTACTTGCCAAGAACCACACTTTACATCACTTGTATGTTCGCCTGAACTAGTAACGGAAGCTGTGTTGTTAAGATATAACATTAAAATGTAAAAATGCTATTGAAATGTGCAGATATGAAAAGATTACAAAAATCTCAGGATTAAACTAGGCTGCCTAATATGAAAAATTAAGGTGAGGATTTGCACATACAACGTACAAACGCTTGTAGTACAATTTTCCAATGAAGGTCTTCTAATGCGTGTTAAAAGAATCAAGTATAACGTCAACGGACTAGCCAAAACACAAAGGCACGAGCTACTAAGCGTTGTCAGATACTGTAAAATCACTGATCCTTAGGCCATATGAGAACAGAGGTTTCGTTGGCACATGTGTAGTCGTGAATTTAAACTTAGTCATTTTGAACAACTAACGATCCTAATAGGAAGTTTGAGATTAGAAAAAAAACTTGGTCCAGTACCAGTTTTAACAATCTTCATTGTCTACGTCCGAGCATCGAACCACACTGGAGATGATATCGAAGCATCTCATGAGAAGACCTAGAAGTTCTACACAGAAGATCATTTTGGAGTGTTAGTGATTTTGAAGCTAAGACCATACAGAAAAACTTGAGCAGCTTTACATTAGGACCCACAGACTAGGGTGGAATGTACAGAAGTTCCTAATGACAAACAAAATGCTTTATTACCATTTCCAATTTCAAAGGCCCATATCACTACGATAAACGTTAGAGGCTCCTAATGAAGAGTCTCATAGCCTAATTCCAATGTCGCTGTTATTCTAAGGTCCTAAAACTTAAATTAATTGGAATTAGTATATTTCTTCAGTTTGCTTTTGGAATAATAAGTCGAAATAAAATACAAAAATAAAAACAATAAACAGTCTTCTAGCTCCGTTCAAAGAGAGATCATATTTGTGTTGCTCTAAAAGTGCTATCGACGAAAATACGACATGTCATTTTCTCGCCGAGAACATTAGACTGAGAACAAACGCGTTAGCAAGCAGGGTTTCGGAAAGCATTTAGAACGATGGACTATAATCGAACAATCACAACGCTCCTAGAAGTATCTCGAGAGAATGAATAACCATTGCGTCTCTCCTCCATCCATTTAAAAAAGCTTTCTTTTTTCTCGAGACAAAAGCATCATGCGAAAATTGGAATGGGACGATATGGGAGTGACAATCGACGATTCGCAACTAAACCACCTTCTTTTCGCTGATGGTATTGTTTTCAAAACACTAAAAATAGGTAAGCAAAACATATGCTAGTTTACTTTGACAGTTCTCGTATAGAAATTGTCGCTAGTTAGACCTTAAGAAAACGATGTTCACGAGAAATAGATACGTTTATGACGCGCCACTTACGCTCATCGGAAAGAATGTCTCATAATGCTCAAACTATGTTTATGTAGGTTGTGAGATCAATATGATGAATGACATAACACCAGAGCTTAGCAGAAGGAAACGTATGAGTATCGAAGATGTAATGAGGAAAACAAAAGAGACAGAGCTCCAAGCCATCTTTTTCAAACGATGGTTTCTCCTGCCTTAACGTACGCCTTAGAAACTTGAACATTACGAAAACAGGATGAACGATCACTGAGTGAAATACAACGCCCTATCAAAAGGGTGGTGCTTTACGTTTTTAGTATCATATAAGTAGAAGAAGGAATACGAAATGCTGATCTACATCTACGATCAAAGATCAGAGAAGCAGCCGTACACGCCAAGCTATCGAACGTTAGATGGGTGAGGCAAGAGATGCGTACGGGTAATAATCAGTGGGCTTGATCTATAAGTGATTAGATCTTACTAGACGCCAAATCCACTGCAGGAAGACTACCAGCTCGATGGTCTGACATCCACACAAAGGCCTAAAAAGGAATTATGATGCTCAGTCAATTCCTAGAACGAAAAGAACGCGTTGAACTACGAGCCTCGCGCACGTTAGGAAAACATGAAATTGTCACTAGTGCCTGCTTCTCGACTGTTTCTATGATCGACTGGAATCCAGGTGATCTAAGTAATCTTATGGAAAGTCTCTTGCAGTTTCCACGTCATCTCATATTTCTGCCAGTAGGATTAAGTCATGCACTTAAGAGTCATCATAAAAGTAAACAAATGTTTTGTTCTTGAAGCGATTTGCCAAGACCCAACTTTTATCACTGTTCTCTATTTTTCAAAGAAATTCTGCCAATTTGCTGACTGCAAAACGTTGTCCTAGGTAAAGATTCAAACTAGAGATCTCATGAGCACATAAACACGCCAATAACTATAATCAGATTTCTGTTTCTAAAGCGATGGTGCTATAATTGTGACAATGAATGTTAAATTTTCATCGTACTATTCTGCTCTGTGGCTGACAGTTAAATTTTTTTCTTTTATTAGAAATAAATACTCTCACTCACATGACGTTTGAGCATAAGTGCTGAGTGATTCATTATTGATACTAAGACATTTTGATGATTGAAATTTAAAGTTACTCTGATAATTGCAAAAGTGTATTAGGAAAATATAACTCATAGACCGAAATAGCTAGACCGCCATCTTCAGATGCATACTGATGTTCTCACAAAGATAACATTTTAGAACATTACTGTATCGATTTGAAAAACCAAATCACGCTCTGGGTGAACTTCAGTTGAGGTTTAGGTTTGATAGAATTTGATGCGGATTATAAAGCAATAGTGTTCATATGAGAAGTTTGAAATAAGAAACCCACAAGGAACAGAGATTTCTAGTTCTTTTTTCCAATCACGCATAGTTGAAGAAGTAATTAATCTTTGAGTTTTTCAATGAATAATGACATTATTAACGGGAAAAAATATATGTCTAAGATCTATTGTAATACATTTTATCCCAGTTATCTAGTTAACCAAGAGCTTTATTTTGTTTATCAATTACATATCTATAAATATCTCTCAATGAGAATAAAGCAAAACTGCCTTCAATGCATGCTCTTCCGCTTCTTCATACTGCTTGCACTCTTCCAATCCGAAAGCCAACATCCCATGTAAATAGCTAAACAACAACGCCAAACTCAAACAATTAGTCCTATAAAAAGACAAATATTCGAATTATTATTGATGTTTTCAGTTGGATAACGCATTTATGTGGTTTCAAAATTATTGTTCGAATATGACTAGGACTACTGAATGAAGCTTTGAACTAAAGTTGATGACATAAGAAGATATCAGATCTTTTGAAAGGAATGCTTAATAGTAAGACATACTAAAAACATCCAAAAGGGAAACATTTAACTTTAAAAATCACAAACATATTTGTAAACGTGAGGGTTGATGTGAAATGTAAGACAATAGATATTAAATTGTTTGAAACAAAGAAGGAATCATGTTTTTGAAAGGTACTGAGAAGTTTCCGTTGTATAAAAAGAGAACCTTTTGTTGAAACCAATAATAACATGATTTTTCCGATCCCGTAGTACTGATGTGTGACTGATTTCCACATTATGCTTGTAATTGATCCCTAATTTGTGAATACAATTACTTTTTATTGATAAGAAACTGAACACAACTATAGAATACTAAAAACTAATTTGAAGAAACCCTTCAAAAGTGGTCTATATGAGTGAACGTGTAGCTGACTCAGTTAATGGTACTCTTCTGAGCAAATATAAAATATACCTATAACATGGTTCACAGCCTTTGTGTTTTGAAATGATTGCTTGTATAGAGTCACGGCTTCCTTTGGCGTCACCCATGAAGAAGTAGGCATCGTGAGCAAATTTAATGGCCATTAAATCAGTTGGATGATTCAAAAGGATATTTTCCCACATACTTACAGCTTCCTTCATTTTTCTGAAATCGTTGTTGAGTTTAAGAAATAATGAGTACTGTGAAACACAATTCAATAACTTCAACGAACTTCGCCAACAATCATCGGAAGTAATGGTAATAACTGTGTTGAATTTATTGTAACAAACTATAAGTATATTTTAGGTCATTTTGAATCAAAATATCATAGTAATTGCAAAGTTTATGTTGCAAGAGACTTAGCAAAATGGAAAATTACAATGTTAAAGCGAAAATAAAGAGTGCGATAAAAATAGTAAGTAAGGTTAAAGGTTTGTTGATGTACTGTGGTTTCATGCAGATGACACGTTTTTTAAAGACAAATTATCTTGCAACTGTAGTGGTGATCTTAATCTTATGTACGATACCTTTGGGCATAGAATAAGGTCAAATTGAGTGGAAGCGCTTAACTTTAAACTCACCCTTCACCCCAAAGCAAAACAGCTTCAGCATGTCGCTGTTCTCTGGTATTACCATAATTCCGAGCATCAACTTGTAATTGTTCCAGTTTCAGTTTGTATTCATTATCTATTCGTGTGGAGATCCCGGTGCCAAGGCCTTGCCATCCGAGATAAAATGCTCGCGGAAGGACTTGAAGTTGTAGTACATGGCAAAATCAAGGATGAAAAATACACTTTTCTATGGATGCGTAATTATTTCAAAGTATTAATTTCACTCTCTTGTAAAGTTCGATAAAAGCGATAGTTATCAAAATTTAAACGTTTGTGCAAGACTATACCTGCTTCTGGGTCTGCAATTTCCATATCTTTGAATGTTTTATCCAAGCCTCCTAAATAATCGCAATCCGACCATGAAACAAGTTGTCGAAGAGCTCCATCAAACAACTTCGCACACTGATCAGACGGTGTGGACATCATCAGTCCAGTCGAACGCCAACCCTAAACGACAGCTTTATCGATTGTGCCATCGTTTCTAACAAACGTTATAAGGAATAGGTGCAGCTTTATAAGGGTTTAAAATTTATTCCCTATGAACGCTTCATGAACAATGTCTGCAAATTCAAATTTCTAGTGATAACTGAGCAATATGATTGATATGTATGCCACGGATCTCTTTCGTTTAGGGATCTCGATTAGTCTAGAGGCGATGTGCCTCGACCCCAGGTGGAGGAAAGGGGTGAAATAGGAACCAAAAGCCACCATATAATGGCCTTGAAGGTGAATTCAGAGTATGGACTCCTTGATTCCGCTGTGCTAGTCGGCTCACAATTTCTGTATGCTCTTAAGTACTATGTTTGCATGCATACTTATGCCGAGGTGCATGCCGATTATATTTTGGCCGTCAATTCGGCCAAAGCCCTGTAATCGAACGACTAGAAAGTACATGAGAAGCGGCTAAGAATCGCCTCCAGTGAAAAAACTCCAAGTAGCAAATATTGCTACTTTTCCTTCCATTCTTCTTTATCATCATATCAAATTTCTATTGCATATCCCTCACATCACTATCACTATCTAGATGTATAAAAGACTCAGCATAAAAGACTAACGTATACTTTAAAAACTTGAACATTACGAAAACAAGAAGAACATTCATTGGGCGGAATACTATTGAAAAGATGATGCTTGGCGTTTCTCGCATCACATAAATGAAAGCGAGAATACGAAGTTCTGATCTGCGTCAACGGTCGAATATTAAAGGCGCAGCCGTACACACCAAGCTGATTAGGTGGGTCGGACATATGATGCGCATCAATGATGAGCACTGTAAATGATTGAATCTCACAGGACATTCACTCACTAGAGAAAGTTTACTAGCCCAATGATTTGAACTCTTCACCAAGAAAGGGAATATGATGCTCAACGAATCCCTAGAGCAAAGAGAATTCATTGGACAACCGCGCAGGAAAACAGGAGCTCTGCAAGTAAGCTATGAGAAAAACTACAGAGCAAAGAACACCCGATACGGTAGCGTTGAATAGGACGAGTACGGAGAGGCTGCCTAAATGTGATAGGACAAAGATGACGATTTGTACATACAACACACAAACGCTTGCATCAGAATCCTTCATAGAAGGTCTTCCGATGCAAGTTAAGAAAAATATTATGGCGTCATTGAACCAGCCGAAGCGAGAAGACACCAGCCACTAAGCGTTAATTACAACGCTGGAGAAGAACTGTTCCTCGGAACATGCGATAAATAGAGTCATAGGTTGTTCCAAATGCTATTACTAGTAACAGTCGTTTGGAACGAAACAGACGAACAGCAAAAGAATCATTGAAGAAAAAAAGATATTACAGAAAGTTTTGCACGATAATGAAATCTCTACCTCTAAATCGCGAAGATTCTCTGCACACCATGCTGCCATACCGTTGGATAATAAGCCCTAAAAATTTACAATTAAAATATGCTCCGTAATGTGAATTTTCAAGTGAATTCACATATGCGCTCATTTGAATCTTCCAGTCCTGAATTTACACAACTTTATAAAATGAAATAAGGAAAAAATGAGTAAAATTCACTAGGATTGTAAGCGAACTGCGGAGAACCTGGAAATATGAGGAATAAAATAGTATATTTCCATATCATTATCGGACTCAGAAATACTTCTCTAATGAACACAAAACAGTGTTGTTCTGTTTTGGACAAACAGTGTACCGTTGTGAAGTGAGTAGCGATTTTAAAGCATAACAAAAGTGGATAACACCAAAAAATTACTGTACATATATAAAGCAGAAAAAGTTTAGCAAGTTGATAGAGTGGAAGCAATTAGTTAGGCATGAGATTTTATGGAAACAAGAGTAGTTTAGATGGTAGTAATATCTATTATCACTGGCATTATCACGCGCAATAATAATTCCGTGTACTCTTCCCTCTCAAATGATCCTCTGCACATAATTTTTCAATGAAACGAGAACAGCTCCAAAATTTCTACCAGTCTGTGCTTTTAAATGTTAAATGTGCTCTCTCTCTCTCTCTCTCTCTCTATTTCTTTACGCTTGTCGTCTATGGCTTATGTCATTATATGTCAAAAAATCATGCACACATTTTGAAAACAGCTTTATATTTTTCAAGAACTACAGTGAGCAATCTTCCCAGCGTTTAGTGAAAAAGCTGATTGAACACATATATCGCATACACCGCGAGCAATGAAGAAAATGAAGGACGCGAAGTTATCTTACATCTTGCACACATAATGAAGAAAAACTCCTATTAAGTCGTACTGAATGTGCCAAAAAAGTTGTGATTCATTCAACGTTGTACTGGTACTGCTTAACGAATGTGCAATCGTTAAATGGAAAGTGTTCGAAAGCATGAAAAACGAGACAACGTGGTAATTTCAAAGTGTAGAATGAATCGTTCCATGACAAGGAAAATGATGGGCAATTTATGAGAGTGATTTTGAATATTTTTGGCGTAGAATAAAAGATTATAGAAGATCTTTGCCTAGGCAGTTTAGGTTCGTTTGTTATAAACTGTAGTGATAACCTTTATCATTCGCATTCTCGTTGATCGATAATAGTAAAGCGAGAGCCAGTAAATGTCCCATTTTTCGCTGTCACGCGCAGTAGTTATTCAGCGTACTCTTCACTTTTTAAGGGTACTCTGTATATATTTTTTTCAGATCGTGATGAAGAGAGTTGACCATTTAACTCACAATCTTTTTGTAGTTTCATCGATTAACATTAATACGGTTTTCGGAAAACAACATCTAGTCGATGTTACTTTGAAGGATGCGAAGTTATCTAACATCTTGCACACGCAAACTGTTAGCATTCGGAACATATTCTAGGGCTGTCGAAGTGCAAGTTCGAACATTCGCAGCCAGCCCAAGTAACCCTTCTTAGCTCGTGGACGGTGAACACCTGCAGTATAGCTAGGAAATAGTCAAGCCTAAAAACCTATGTAAACTTCATCAGCATTCTACTTATGAGCTTTATAGCAAATCTTCTATTTCGTTAATTAACGTTTCTCACTTTATTTAATTACGGCATGATCTCTTATATTAATATAACAATACTGATTCTGACGCAATCTGATCGCTCGTTATTACCAACTATGCAATCTTGTTTAACTTGTAATCTATAATTGGACAACGAAAATGCAGCTTTTTGAGCGGACCTTTGTCATCATTATGGGAGTGGAATCCGTCAAACCGATATAAGTTTGCCAGAGCTCTTTAATACCACTTTGTAGTAATTAATGATGTCTTTAAATTATGACAAAAAAAGGCATTTGTATCATTGGAAAATTTCTATCAATTTTTCCTTTTGCGGACAATATCATCTTATTTTTGATAAGCACAAAAGAAGCAGAGATGATGGTGAACGAATTAAACGACGTTTGGAAGAGAACGAGATTGCAAATAAATAAGAAGACATGAGGAGCCAATGGTTTAATAGAATTCAAATCAAAGTTGATAGTTTCCGGATTTAAGAAGCCCGAATATTACATATACATTGGGTGATCTATGAGCACGAAGGATGATATGACAGAGGAATGAGATAGAAGAAGTTGGGTTGCGTTGGGACCTCGAAGAGAATTCACTGATCAATTAACAGACTCAAAAATACGTGCTTATTTTTCCGACTCCACTGTTTTCCCGACGCTTTGCTGTTCATTCAAGACTTTGATTGATACATGAATCACGTCAATGATTTCATGGACAACTCCAAGGGTGCTTAAAAGAAGTCGACTTACATATAACCAGCCAATAAAATAACAAGCTGGATTCCTCTGTAATGACTTCCAAAAGTTATCTCTATCGCAAGATCCAGAAGAATACGATTTAAAAGCGAAATATAGATGGACTATTCATATAACGGCAAGAGACGACAAAGAAACCGTAATGGTAACCAGAACACAATGTAACCAAGTAAGAATATATTCGTGATTTTATTTTATTTTGCAATGATATTATACTGTTCGTAATTGTGCTGAGATGGCCGCAAAACTCGGAACCTCAGGCGGACTTGAACCCTCACTTACAGATATCTGGTCTGCCGTGCTGATCCATTGCACTATCCAGGCCCTTGTTCCACGACCACTCACGGTAGTAATGGATCAGCACTGCAGACCAGATATCTGTAAGTGCGAGTTCGAGTTCCGCCTGAATTTCCGAGTTTTGCGGCAACTCAGCACAAGTAAGTATGAAAACTTACGTCATATCTCGTTATTGAAAAACAGTTTTGACTTGGTATTCTATTAGTAATGCAAGACACTCATAAAACATTGCTGGAAATGATAGTCTATTCACTTTCAATGCCACATCACTTGAAGAGCTTTTCGTTTCATAGAAGTTGCAATGAACGCAAGATTGTTAACAGCTTAGGAGTTTTTAAATTTAAACAGGAGTTTAAACAATTTCGTAGCTGATATCCAACAAATCACAAAGCGCATGAATGACATTCAGAAATTTCAAGCGCTATTTTCTTCCAGACATATTAAGACAAGGGATATAAAACTTCAAGTCGACAATACGCTTGTTTTCAACCGAACATGTGGGTGTTATCCACCAGTGATTGTTTAAAATTCTTCTTTTCATACCACTGACTATCAAAGAAGGCAGTAGAACTCTGAAAGCTCAAGATGAAGCGCTGTAAAAAATACAAAGCAGACTAAATGAAAATTACTTGACCGCCTCTCTCCGGTTGTCCTACCGCCCAACGTCAAGAGCATCAGAGCCCAACATGCGAAGTTTTGATTTACTTTTTCCAAGTTTTTCGCTTTCCTGGATTTAGTTTCCTGGATTGCGAAGTAGCCTATCCCAGACGTTCTCATGGTATTTACCACGAGCAGTCAGCGGCTTTTATGGGTCGAAGGGCTGTGTTCCTTTGCAACTTTATTTCATCTTTACAGTGACGATTCTTGATAGGCTTACTCTTGGATTGAAATTCTCTTCATAATGAAATGGAAAACCTAAGAACACCAGCTATCCACGTCGAGGCGGTGAACTATCTAAGTGTAGGTTTTCAACGCATCAATCAATTTGCTCTGAGAAAAAGTGTCGTTACTTTTTCCAAGCATAGATTTTATCAAATAATGAAACAACAAGGGATTTGAGCTGATTTAATAAAGATAGGTAATAAATATAAAATTTTGATAGCTGTATGATGTTATGCTGCTCGTTGTTACCCGAACGTTATTGAAAGATGACTCTTCCCATCTAGTTCAACCCATCAGTACCAAACATCGTGTTAATCTTTGATCAGTACTAGTGATAAATAGATCTCATTGAGTGCAATATAAAACAATAGTTTGGACAAATTTAGTGCTGATGGGAAAATTTGAGTTTTTAAAAACAGTTTCTGTGGGATAAACTGCATAGATATTGAGATCAAATTTTGAAATCGATAAATGGTCACATAAATTATGGTAAATTAGTGTTAAGTACTGAACTTTCGGGTTTCGATCACTGTTAAACGACTTTATTTATGTGTGAAATGGCGAACTTCGACAGTTTGAGTGTGTTACAAACCCAACCACGGTGGTACTGTGATCGTGTACCACAGTGATTTGCTTCTTGTCGTATTGACAGGGAAGATCAGAGAAGTGGAAAGAAATTGAATGAAATTAAAATTGTTAGTATGGCACAGCCTAAGTAAGAAAAAGGTGTATAAATTGAATGCATTGTGTGGTGTGAACTGTGTTTCTAGAAACTGCAACTAGTCAGCTAAAATTTCGTTCCGTGTCATCCACACTTCTGTAGCTTCATTCTGAAGGTTTCTTTTTGAAGAATAAAATTTAATTACAATCACAATTTATATTTTTATTTTACAATTATCATGTTTGTGTCGTGATTTGCAACGATATTAGAATATCTGGAATTGCGCGGAGTTATGAATCATACAAACCGCATAATTTTGAGTTGTGCATGGAATGAGGAAACAAGCTAGGTTCTGTTTATCAATACTATCCAGAAGTATCATCACTTGATGGTTTTTGTCTTTGAACAAAGTAGTGACCTAATTGGGCTACAGATTATTCAACAGGAATCGTTAGAGAGGAAGTTCAACCGATGCTATCATTTTCGCTCATGACCTAATTCATCAGTATGACAGAACTTAAGGAAATAGTTGTTATTTTTTTCAATCTAATTGATTTTGTATTAGTTTCAGTAGAATTTTATGATAATTTGGCAGGCAAAAGAGCATATGGGCTTGTGCTCATTGAGCCACAATAATAATCATAACTTTGAACTGTGATCTAGGAACCATGGTGATGATCATAAGGGACAATCATGAACAAATACCACTTTTCCTTAATAACAATCCGATCACACATTTATCATGAATTGTCGCTCCGCCCGCAAACGGTAGATGCACTAAATGCGGCTGCGGCAATCGCTCAACACTCTTCCACTTCTATTTTGCTACGCACTTCAGATAAGGTGAGGCGTATTTCAAAGATTTTACAAAGTCCTTCTTTTCAATCTAGACAACGACTACTAATACATTAAACTTTGTAATAAAGTGCCTTTATTTTCGGGCTTCGTTGTGTACTTCAATGATTTTTGAGTTTACTGTTTTGTTATGATAAGAAATCATGACGTTATAATGGAGCGTAGATTTTTTCTTTCACATAGCCTTCCACCAGTAGAGAATTATTCATTTCATTTGCTTTCAGTGTCGGAAAGTTCATATAGCAAAAAACAGTGAAGCTCATGCATAGAAAGACCAAAAATGTGTTTTCTCCACATAATAATAATAATAATAATTAAACAGCAGATCTTTGATGTTTCGTCACTCCAGTACTTGACATTGTTAGTGCTGAGAGCATTAGTAATAACAATTCAATTTTATTCAAGTTTTCTTCAATTTTTTAATGTTTTTCTTTTCGTTCGGTAACAAAATTTTTATGTTCGCCTATTTTCCAAACCTTTTAAATGGCTCGTTTATCGAATTTGTAATTTCGCTCCGAAGGTCGTTACAAGCAGAACAATTTTACTGCAAAAACGCTTCGTTAATTTCCTCTCGATCTTTCGCTGCTGGGTGTTACTCATTTTATAATTAGGGCTGTAAGCGATTATGCAACCTTTTCTTTTCGTAAGAAAGGCTTTTTACGTGATAAGCACAGATACTACCGATTCTACAATCATGAAAGGATTATGTAAATCAAAAGACGAAAAAAGTAGTCGATTTTGTATTTTAGCAAACGTTTTTTTCTATGTTGTCTGATAACGAGCGATAGAAAAGTGCTCTCTAAACGACCATTTCCAAGAAGACACGTGAAATTAGTTCGGCTATAATATTACCAAGAACAGCGTGTTTTGAGGATAATTCAGTGTTGAATTCCTCTGTGAAAATATCAAAATATATTCGATTAATGAACTAAATAAACTATTAAATGATGATCTGCTAGCACTGTCAAATTCAGCGCTGCGATTTTTAGGTGAGATTCAAGCAACGAATTCTATAATCGATTATCATTCAGAATTCATTCATATCACTGGTTTCATTTTTTCTGGGAAATGCCATTACGTTCTAATGAAAATCTGGAACGAATCAATGATAAAAATCGCCAAAGATTTGACGTTGTTCGCATTATCTGGATGGATATTGCTGGATAACGCTGCTTTTTTGAAAAAGCGTTTTAGTGAAAATTTTTCGCATTCCTAGTGAATTAATTGATAAAATGCCAATTAACAATCACCTTGAATATTTTCAGGTTCAAATAGAGATTCAGATGGTGGAAATTTGATAGGCTTAGACGATAGAAAATTTCAAATTGCTATCATTTCTTTTTGCAGATTAGAAATTACACCAAACACGTTAATCTCAATCGAATATTTTTTCAGATCATCATGAATTCAACGCAGTCGTATGTAACATTTCACTTTTTCGAAGTTGTTCCCACTACCTCAAGTTCCATTTAAGATTTAATAAAGCGCAAAATCCTCATTTGCGCCTGTTTGTCGAGAAATTTGTTAAGAAAACTTTCATTGACGGACAGAGATTCAGAACACACGAGAACAAATGCGATTTCTTATGGAAATAAGAACTGTGAATGTTGATTTGAAATCTCTTTTGTGCTGGATCTGAACGTGTTCATAATTACTTCTCACTTTGCAACTTAATTACTTAAATGGTCCTTGTTTATTGGGTCACGTCGATCTTTCATTCGTTTCCTTCGCGAGCGTTTATGGTATGTAGTAGTGCGATCCGTCTCGTTATTCATAAATAATGAAAAGCTAGGAATACAGCATATTGACGTTTGATAAGCACATAATCGTTCATCAACACAATCGACCATGCTTGCATGTCGACTTGGAGATAAGTGAAGTGTATTCATTCAAGCCATTGAATGTAATGATCATATTAATAACATCCACCTTTGTATCAAACCTCACACATTCGTTTTTCGTCTGTTTTCATCCGTACACTTTCCGACGGTGACACCTGAAATGGTAACATAAAAGTTTGAAGTTAATGTAATGTTAAGAAAGAGAGAGAGCGATTTCGTGTTTTTTAGACAAGAGATGTTACAAGTAAAATTACCACAATCTTGAACTATTTCATATTCAGTTTTGTCCTAATTAATGTCCACTCGCTACTACAAAGTAAATCGTTGTATGAATCTAACAATATTTATGAGTATTATTTTACTTCTTGTACACCTTCGTCAGCAATTTTCTAATTTTTCAGTCTAATGTTAGATTTTCATTGCAAAGTTTCCACTAAGCAAAAAGCTTAACCATTGAAAGGTCAGCTGAGTATGCGTGACCACTTGATAATTACGATCACTGCTCTTTTGTCACTTGTAACGGGAAACCGGAACCGGCTTACTGTTCGATTTCAGAACCATATTCGTAGGTTTTCACTTTATGCTAATGTGGCATTGTCCTACACGAAACAATAAACAAAACATGATGCAAAAAGAAAATTGATTACGAAATAATTTCGAATAACTTATGTGAAGCTGGAAGCAATGTCGAAGAGTTGGATAGGCTTGTACACTCAATATGAAATGCTAGCAGAAGTATCAATAAGAGATTTATTAAAAGAAAGCAAAATGGTTTGGCGTAATCATGACTGGCTCTTTTTGCTAAATCTTTTCCACTTAATGAACTATGCTATTCTGATGAGATATTTTTGAATTTTTCATACTGATTAATTTTTAGTGCTTACTGCAACCTGTTAGATCACCAAGCATGTGACGAGTTGTGTAAGGTATGTTAATCATTCTAACTTAATTTGATCAGATAAAGCCGGAGTTTGTAAGTGAGATAATGTCGAAAGTCGAAGAATCCAAATGCAGATGTGTTGGATTTCATAGCTGACGATTTCTTTATCTACATTTTCTCACTAGATTTGCTATTGACACTACCTTACAACTAGTGCATAATTTTCATCGTAATCAATATTTGATGCCACAGGTGGACAATTTCTGGTATGGTTACTGTACGGCTTGGGATGGAGAGAACTTCAGGTAAATCGATTCCGTTTATATTTTAGAAGATACGAACATTATTCATTATCATAAATATTCAGCTGTAAGTGCTTTGAATACACGCCACCATTGGATGGATCGATATGTAAAGGAAAGCATGCCTACTGTTCCAGAAAATGTCAAGAAACAGTAAGTTCTTCAATAATTGTTAGAAAAAACCTACTGTAATATTTTTTAACAAGTTTTTCAGCTTTTCATTGTTGAGAAGTGGAAGTCGGAAAATTCTTACAAGAATATGAGATTAATGATAGGTTTAATTAGATAATAAGATAAGATAATTGTTGGCGTTGATCAATCCCTTATGGTGGGATGCGCCTTCGCATTCATGTTCAACGTGATATCGTGGAGGTGGTTGAATGCGTGCCTGGTCTATACATGACTTGAGTTGACCACTCTTCACCAAGTCAGTGCCAGTTATCTTACCCAGACTCCTCTGGCACCAATTTACCGACCCCGGAGGGATGGCGGGCTTGGTAGGCCTGGGGGGCAGCCACGAACTGAATCGGCCGGCGTGACACTGCGGCACCTCCACCACTGAGCCACTGCCTCCCAGGTTTAATTAGACTCCAACAATTCATTCAATAAATCGTGTATAAGTGTGAGCGATGTACGTCAGCTGAGCCGCTCAAATTTTTGACTAGTATAAACAAAATTGTTTCCTGTATAATTTACAAAAGTTACACTTATGAAGATGACCTGCTTTCACTTCTAGTGTGAACACCAGTGGAATTTCCATACGTTTTTCTCTTGCGCAATAGTTGTCCATGGTGGTGGTCTTCTTCAAGGGTAGCGCCGTGCGCGAGGCTCATTTACATAATCCTAAATTCGTATACATTTGCAAATACAAATGATTGACGTTTGCCACGAACACATCTACCTACTGTTTAGATTGTCGTTTCCATCTCGGTCGTATTTTCTTGGAATCCACCTGTTGTCTTATATGAACAGTTGACTTGCGTTTATCTATTGATTTATATTCTTCTCGATCCTGAATATGGAATATATTAAGAGAGATTTAATTATGAAACTTGGCCATATGTTGAGAGTGCCGGTTAAATTTTAGAATACATCGTTCAAGCTCTATTTGGATGGCCATTAATGTATCAAAAAGGCACCACCTTCTGTTCGCGAAGATGTAGTGATTGTTAACGTTAGGAAACTGCCATGTCTAGCTGGAATTTCTATTCATCACAGAAATTGCTTTATATGTAAGACTTGTACTGCAGAGAATAGTCCTATTAGACATTCTGGTCACATTCTTGTTTTCTTCTCCCATTTCGAATTTTCCGATCATATATTTTATCTTTTTGACTATTCCTATTCCTGCATTTATGTTTCCAACAACGAAATTCCAAAACAACTTTTTTTGCAGATTGTTGCCTCCAGCCTATAGAACACGTCTGAATCGAATTCATCAGCTGCACTAGGTAGTAAGCAGCAGTTGATGATATTGGTTTTTCTGACGATAAAGTTGTAGAAGCAGCACAGCCAGCTGTGAAGATGCGATATCGTACGAAGTGACCAGATGGTTAGCAAATGTGTGTATAATATCATCGAGTATTTTTGTGTTTCCGATTCGTGACAGGAATTTTCCTTCGCAATTGACAAGAGTCCCGTCATCTAATTGACGCATGTTTTATTTTCTCCTTTTCGCGTTCTATGGGGCAATAACATGGAATTCCTACGTAACCAGGAGTCTATAGAGGTCTGCGAAGGTCGGTGTTATATGTGAAAAGTATCAGACAGTTTATATGTCGTGTCTTAGTATTGTTGTCGTGTTTGTCAATTTTTGTTGATGGCACATTTGAAGAGGGATTACTCTCAACGATCGTCTGTCCATCAGACGTCTAAGACGGTGGAACACAGGGTTAGGTGTACTGAAGGAGAGACCCATATGCCTTAGTATTAATTCGATTTCTGAAGTTATGAGCCTTACTCAAGTTTTCGACATAAGTAGTCATCGGTCGATGTGAATTAGAAAGATATTTCCTCCCACTGACTTTATTTTATCAATGAGATAGAGATTCTTGATAAGTTTACACATAGCTAAATTTCAATGTTGAAATGAAATTACCTGATAAACACTCAGCTATCATGAGACGTTGAGTTATGTGGACAGACAAGAAAATGATTTAATAAAATCATTTCTTGTGATGACGCGAATTGCAGTTGTGATGCTACAGCTATGCGCAGCCCACGTAGGCCGTCCCTAGTAATACCAACAAGGTTTGATCAAGGTTTGCATCCACTCAAGATACACCCCAATCGCCTTTCTTCCTTTTTATATGTGTTATCCTAACATAGTCCGATTTGTTCTTTATATCTAATTCTAGATTCCATTGCAGAGGTTTTTATATCCAGAATATCTCAGATACTAGTCAAGTTTTGAAGACGTTGTGATAAGATCGAGCTGTATTAGACATCGTTTTCACTTCGATTATATTTTTGAAAATGATAAAGCTGACGGTGACAACATGCATGTTGAATTCTCGAAACGAAAAAGTTTGCCTTTTTCCAGTTCTGCACCTTCTACCCTACTAATTGCTCTCTCAATCTCTATTTCCGAGATGCAATTTGAATTCCTTTTTTCTTTTGAATATAGACCAAGTGGTTGGAGAAATGGAAATGGAATTTTTTGGCTGTTTTCATTATATCGTGCTTGAGGAAACAACAGAGATACCCTATTCACCCAATCGTCATTCTCAAACGTAGAAATCTGATTACTATAAGCATGAACGTTTCCACTAAAGCCATTTAGGCTGTTTCATTCTCGTAAGTCATTGAATTTTTTCTCTCCTGTCTTTAAATTTGTACATTCCACTAGGCATTTCTAGGTATTAACAATATTCATATTAACAATATTAGTCAAATTGCCAACGCGTTGCTATATGCTAATTTACAAATGCCGAGGTTAAAGGATAGCCGATCCTGGAAACTTTTGAAACGTTGCTATATGATCTAGGTTTTTTACAAATCTTCCTAGGCCTTTCCTTTCATTAAAAAATTTGTCGTTGTAAAAAATTGATTTGATTGTTTTTCGTTAGATAATAGACAGATACCGTTCAGATACAGATATTCATAGTACGAAGCCAAATCTCCCTTTTACCTAACAGCTCAGAGGAAATAGATTTTGTTGAACTCATTGTCATGCATTTTGTAGATGAAATGACTTTTGCCTCTTGAACAGTTGATGTTACTCTTTCCAGTCAAAGATTCAAGCAGAACTCAACATCGTAGATGCATTGATGAGTCAAAAACGAAGTTCTTTTTCTCAATATATTTAATAATAACCATAAGTCATTCCCAGATTTATGAAAAGAGATGTGTCCAAGGTAATTTTTTTTTGCAGAGATAAATTGCTACCTAAGAAAGAAAAGAAAAGAATGCATTATAATCTCATGTTCACTTCTATTTGCTAAGACTATTCATGCAGTAAAACGGCAGATTTGTTTGATGTCATTTTTTTAAAAAATTCTTATCAATTTAATGAATCCAAAAAAATGTTTCAGTTGTTTCTAAGTTTTACAAGTTGAGGCAAATATTGCTATAATAGAAAGTTTAAGGTCGACGTCTTCGAAGCAGAAGCTGTCTTTCAAGCCGTCATGTTGTGTTTTAATCGTATCCATTGAATTTCTATAGCAAACGAGATTTAATTGCTTCGCATTTTCGCGGCGTTCCATGCTGTTGATAAGAACGTCAGCCAGTGAAATATTAAAGCTGGTTGTCTCTACACTTAATTGACAGATTGGATTATTTATTACAAACCGTAGCAATTGTAAGTACAACGTTCGTATTCTATTGAATATCTGGTATAGCTTCCTAAGAGGTTTTCAATCAGTCGACAGAACCTTTGACATATTTTTTGACGTCCATAAATCTGAGCATTCAATGCAAACGCAAACTATAGGTGTTAAATTGAATAGTTACTCTTCGTCATAGCAACACTAACAAAACAACGGGTTTTCTGATTAGCATCTCTTCCCAGTTGCTTTCACTTTATGTGTGATATATTTCTTTCATCATTTTAGTGAATCCTGACAAGTACTAATGTTGAAGAACGTAGTTGTGAAGTGGTATAAAGAAAAATCCTTTGAAGTATATAACATCTATCATAGCATATTCTCCATAATGTATCCAAGTCAAGGCGTTTAACGTTTTAGTTACCTTTAATTGTCAAAGCTGGTAATGGGTTTTTGATGAGATATAATCGCTTCAATGCACTTTTAGGAGAAGTCAGATCGCTACGCGAAATTGGAGATCGGTTTAACTCAACCGAGTTCTTTTTTGCTAAATTAGGGTTTCCGTTCCGGTGAACGCTTCGATTGATTGGCACTAAATTCATTTGGAAGTATGAAGAACTTTGACTTGTTAAGAATTGGTGACTGAAAACCAATCCGGGCGCGAAATTCGCACTAAAGTACGTATACATTTCATGATGAATTTCGTGTTACAAATCATACACAAACCGACCAACGCAGGGCTTTAATCTTATATATCTGTTGAGGTATAACGTTTGATGTATTAAAAAGTTTGCAATATCATTGGAAATCAATGCACGAGATACGAGCAGTAGCACTTGTACTTGTAACTCAAAAGTTGTCTCCTTGTAGAAACATTAATACTCTTATCAATTCTTCTTCTAACACTATTTCATTTTTTCGTTCCACTGATGAGAGATGGTTGCATGTTATACAACATTGGCATTATCCAAGAAAAAAAATTACGATATCAACTGACGTTAGATGCTCTGAATGCATTCTGTACTGGTTTCTTCTAGATAGAAGGATTTCGTGGTCTACATGCTTAGAATGGACTCGTAATCCTTAACAAGAGTAACGGGTATCCTCCTAATTGCTGTTTTATTTTGGACACTTAAAAGTTCTAGGAGCTAAAAACTTATAGGTAGTCAATTAACAAATGATTCTGAGTAAATGTGTTCTTCATATTAAAATCGATTTCTTATACTCTAAGCACTTTCTGCAATCAGCTTTTTTTCATCCAGTGAATTTCATCGATTTTCGAAAAAAAAACGGGAACATTATCACAGTAGCAACCCTACTCCATTATGGAGGATGGTTGCTACTACCACAGTCTTTTCTAATGCTGAAAATTAGATGAAAATGAATTGGACACTGAGCAAAACACAATTACAACCGACAATAAAAGAATACAGTGCGCTTGAAATGATTGACGACAACAAAGGAACAAACAGCGAAGTGTCTTACTGGAGAAATGCTGTTTACTCAAACCACGTTTTTTTCTTGAAAAATTTTTAATTAAAAATTCAAAAGTCTTATTTAATTGTTCTTTCTACTATTTAGTTCTTAATTTTTTTTTTATTTAGTTGTAGGAGTGGTGACGCAGTGGTATTGTTGCCACAGTGACGCGCCGGCCCGAATCAGTTTGCGGCTGCCCCACAGGCTTACCAAGCCCGCCATCCCTCAGTGGTCAGGAAATCGGTACCAGAGGAATTGAATAACTGGCACTGACTTGGTGAAGAGTGTTCAACTCATCTCACTGCATATACCAAGCCCGCATAGAACTACCTCTATGATATCACGTTGAACACGAAAGCGTAGGCACATCGCACCATAAGCGGTTTATCAACGTCAAAGTCTATCTTATCTTATCATTTGGTTAAGATTAGTGTCATTCTATAAAACTCATGTTGATAATAAATTTGCGAGATTAGAAGTTAGCATTGATAAACTTAGTGGAAAAATACTCCGCATGCTTTGGAACTTCAGTGTTGGAGGCATAACTTTCTAGTTATATTTTGAAAAGCGAGTACTTTGATGAAATGCAAATTGTTTGTGCATTTGATAAAGTAAATCACAAGGCCCACTATATAGGGATTAGTTCTTTGGAATGTATCCCACTTGGAAATTAAGAATAATATAATTTGTTATTTATTTTTAAGCAAGCGCTAGATTGTTAAACACACTTTGTTTATTTTGATTATATCTTTGTTTAGCAATACTCGAGGTTGGTAAACAGTGTTTTATTGTAAAGACAATACAACACACAGATAGGTTAACGTTTCGGCAAAATCGCCTTCATCAGAACCTAAAAAGTCTATGCCAATTGTGTGGTCCGTTCAATCAAACATTATCACTAGCCGTGCAAAAGAAACACCCTATCTTAAAGTTTCAACACGCAGTCAAATTCACATTATCCCAAGTACTCACCTTTAGATAT
>KN716174.1:456741-473980 GCA_000816705.1 Dictyocaulus viviparus
TGATATCGTGGAGGTGGTTGAATGCGTGCCTGGTCTTACGTTGAATACAATGACTTGAGTTGACCACTCTTCACCAAGTCAGTTCCTGTTATCTTACCCAGACTCCTCTGGTACCAATTTACCGACCCCGGAGGGATAGCGGGCTTGGTAGGCCTGGGGGGCGGCCGCGATCTGATTCGGGCCGGCGTGTCACTGCGGCACCTCCACCACTGAGCCACTGCGCCCCCATAATGATAGATATTGTGAGAAAAGTCGGGGATGCTCTAGCCTAATGCTGTTTGATTCAGATGCTATACGATTCCTTACCGACTAAATGGCATGTTGGAGTTCGGAAGGAAGGACTTTTGGAACAACATAATCGTCTGCCCTTTCATTACATGATGGCAGACAAATTTGGCTATGGAACAGATCCGAATAGAAAGGCTGCTTTCCGAAAGCACTTAATCCTTCATTTTGGCGACAAATAGTAGTCATTTCATATTTCATATAAGCTTACTTGTTTTGGCATCATATAAATCTGAGCTTTCGAACTTAATGAACTCATGAGAAGTATTATCATGTTTGTTGCGATGTCGTTTTCTTTGCTACAAGTGGTTAACATGCTTACAAAAAAAAGAGGTGGATATGAATACATAAGATGAGGCAAAACTTCTTGACGCTATTCGTACAACTTCTACAATGTCGACTGATTGACAAGCTGCCATGTGTTTCCGTAGAAGAAAATTTAGCACAATCTATTGACCAGTATCGGTTACAGGCATAGCAGCTCTAGATATATTTTATCGATTTACGAGCAACTTGCTCAGATGTGACGATTTTATCAGGTTGTATTTCTTCTGCAGATGTTCTGGCCTAATCCTGTGTGATTCGAGCTATGTACGATGCTTCGCCGACTGAATGGCATGATAAATTCCGGAAGGTGGAACTTTTGGGATAGCATAATCGTCTTCCTTTTCTTTCCATGACTGTAGACAAATGTGGCTGTCGAACGAATCCCAATAGAAATTTTGCCTTCCTAAAGTACTTAATGTTCCATATTGGAGACGAATACAAGTCATGTCGATCTTATGACGGCAGAACACGAGCCAATGCTTTTGTCAGCCTCTGATTCTCTTCATGGCCAGTTGTTTCATTTTTCACTTCTGCTTTTTCTATATAAAGTCTCCACTAGAAACTAATTGGTATTTACTTCTGGCTTAAATTGCTCCACGATCGCGTACAAGCTCGACAATCAAGAATCCTTTAGCAGTCATGAGTAATCATCAAACTTTCGATATTTTTCGCCTAAAGACGATGAATTAGCCAGTCATATTCATCGTAGATATTGTAACTGACGGCTTCCTCATAAATGCTAGCAAATATAGCATAAAATTTTATTTGGTAAAAAAAATATTCAAATTTTTCTGCTTGAAAAATTAAGTGAGAAGAAAAATTTGGCGCGTACGATGCGAAGATCTCGCATTAAACTTTGTAATAACAACGATATCTGTTGAGCAAAGCCTTTTCGCTACAACGCTTTTTATTCATTAAGGATTTTTCGCTATGAGATTCTCACGCTCACTTTCTGGTTGATGACACTCAAAGCCGTGAGTTACAATCTTTCTCATGCTTTTGCCTAACAGATGTCGCTCAATTAAACAAAACTTTGTCAGTTTCTATCACTTTTCATTACGCTCGAGCTCGTTAGTTCCAAAGTGATGTTTTCCAATTTTCTTCTATGGCCACTTCATTGCGTGAAATCTGCTGACAATAACCCTTCAGAATGTATGATCTTTTTTGCATAACTTTTCCAATTCCATAGAGAACGCTTCGATTTCATCTTCAACGTACTCTGATATTGAAGCCTAGATGACGAAAACTTTTAAAGCTGGTACTTGATCGCGTCTTTTCGATCTTAAACATCGGAGTTGGGCTGTTAGTTGTTTGAAAGGTGTTGTTTATGTTCAAAGAATTGATGTTCTCTGATATCCGAAGCGATGATTCTGTCACAGCTCCTCAAGCGCTTTATTGCACATCTGAAATACCTCAGCCATGCCAAGGATTTTACGAACTACACTCATAGTGCACTTTCGAGAAGTATTCTCAAATAAAACCGGCAAACACAACACCAAGTCGCACTTCGCAGTACTGACGTCCAGAAAGACCCATAGGGGTTTGCAAGAACTAGAGGCATACGCGTCATACGCAAAACATAAATGAGCCGGTCATATAATGAGAATTTGAGACGATAGAACAGCATGAAAAACTGTAGGATGGTACCTAAGAGAAACCAAACGTCCTCCTGCCTGATCACCTGCAAGATGGGCCGACGTGTTCAAAGCAAATGTTTTCTGTCTGTATTCCAAGATGTTAGCGATTTCAGTACCATAGAATGAGCCGTGTCAGTGTCGCCATTTACGTAAAAACGCAGTACCATCGACGACAATCCCTCGAGAAAAAAAAGGATGGAAGATTGCTTGAGCACCAACTATGCGTGACGACGAGCTACTTTTTAAGTTAGTGAATTCTGAAATTGTGAGTTACAATGAGATTGGGACTTTCGCGATGATCAACTCTGAAAGCCGCTTTCCTTGCTCACTCCATTCGAGTTAGTCTGTTCCAAACGACGTTTTTCAATTGTTTTTTTTGGCTACTTTTGTTCCTTTTAGAATGCTTGATCTTCTCTTCAATTCCACGTAGAAAGCCACAGTTTCATTTTTCATCTAGTCTAATGTAGTAGCGTAGACAATGAAGATTGTTAAACCTAGTGTTGGACGCCGTCATTTCAATTTTAAACGTTCGATTCGGTTCGTTAGTTGTTTAAAACAATTCATGTAAAAAACCTAATTCGAATTCACGTACCTCATCAACGCTTCTCTTATCGAATGTTCCAAAAAGCATTTCTTCTTCAATGTGGTTAAGAACGTTTAGTGGTTGATATCTTCTAGTTTCGGTCAGTCTGATGACATCGCTCTTGATTTTTTTCGCATGGTCTTTTATGCAAGATTCTGATGCATTTTCTATGCGATTTATGTGCAGATATCTACGGTCCATATAACGATAGACAAAAAACGTGACTTGAATTTATATACGAAACCTCCACCTCCTCAAAGGGCTTACATTGTTTCTTCATAGCTTTTCAAGATCATGAAAAATTTAATGCCTTCGACAATCTACAATAATGAGAACCAGGCTCTTAAACTACAAGCTCAATTCTATAAAATGGAACATGTCAGGATCTTGTTTGAAACGGTACACTATCTTCTTTCTGGATACACAAATATAGACCTATATTGAATTGGCTAGACTAGTATTTTTATATCAAATACAAAATGAGTAAAGAATGTGCTTTATAAATCAAAAGGTGGTAAGGGCGAAGCGTTGCTTCTATGCAATCATATAAGCTCGCATTCTCAAGCAAATAGATGGTTATTGATGACGATTTTGTTTCCAGAGTGTAACACTAAATATCACTTCACAGTATCGTATGTCAAACGTGTTTCGATGTTGTTGAAGTGTGCAGATGAATACTTTGTAAAGATGATCAGATTTCCTCACGACACAACTTATATTGCATTTTGATAACAAATATGATAGGCCAATGTTTTATCACAAGTCCTTAGCTCCTTTAATTACGTTTATTCCTTAGTCCACGATTTGCCAACTCTTCAAATAATGAATTAAACGTATTAAGATAACCTCACGTAACAAATAAAGGTGGTTGATTATGTTGGACCTTAAATTTTGTTGAAATGTTTTTTTTTTCTACTAGGTGGAGATGAAGAACAGATTGTAACAAGCTTTTCTTCAAGTTCTGTTATTTTTTGTTCAAGCGTTTATAATAGATTGGATTTTCTTCAGTTATTCCTATCACGAAATGTCAATGACATGAGCTTCATCTTGAGATGAAATTACGTTTAGCACTGAGCCTTTGTATTTGACATGGTAATTTGCTTCAAATTGTGCAGTAATTTTATTATTATACTTCCAAATTTCTAGGCAGTCGATAAAGACTGCTAAAAGGTGAAATACGAGCGCTGCAAGCAGATTTCTGTGAGCTTTATTCTTGCCTGAATTGATTTTCATCTAAATTGACGCTACAGGAGGAAACATGGAATGTAATTGTGTCGGTGCGTTATATGAAAGAGTTCTGTATTTTTTTTCTTAGCGAAAGGCTTCCTTCTCATTATTAAGAGATAAATTTTAAAAAACGAATTTTAGAAAATGGGCGGAATGGCGCAGTGGTAGAATTGCCACAGTGACATGGAGGCCGAAATCAAGATCTTGGCCATGCCCATAGCCTTCTATGCCCGCCATCAATCGGAAAGTTTGTACCAAAGAAATCTGGGTAAGATAAACAGCACTGTTATGTCAAGAATAATTTATGCATAGAAGAATCGATTAGAGCCTTTTTGATTGATTCAGGGGAAAAATATAGAAAACAAGGAAAAAAACAGAATGACCCACTTGAAACGCAGTGCAGTAGTATAACATATTCAAATATACATGCATATCATATACAAAAACATCAAAGAATTACAAATAATCTCAACATATGCAATGTTTTCTGAAAATCTGCGAAAATTTAATAATACATGGTAGAAAGAAAGAAAATGAGCCATTAATAATATTATTACTAATGGTATTAATTTGAATAATCATTGCCAATATTATTGAATATTCCTTCAATTGAGATCACTGAGATGCACGAAGCGATGTGGAAGAGACGAGATTTTGGAATATAGAGCTCAGCAAAATTGTTGTCATACACGTCTGAACGTTTTTTTCTGATTCGGTCATGAAAAATATAGCGTAAATTTCAATACCAAGACAGTATTGATTGAAAGAAACCTAGTCAATCCGAACTGAAAACTCCAACTTATTTTTGTCAATGAATTACCCTCAAACCAAAACTAGTGTAAGCCTTAATTGATTGACATTTTTGAACAAAGAATTTTCTCGCAAACAAACTTTATTGCAATAAGAAAAAATACCAATTGGACTGCTTTAGCTCCAATCAGCACCAGTTTCTCTGAGAAATAATTTCGATTTCACAATTCATCTCATCTCTTTGAAACCACATCAAATTTTCGTTATAATTTTGAGGACTATCAAACTTATTCAGTAGTGCTGACGCATATCTATTATTACTATTATTTGCACAAGTACAGTTTCAAAACCAGTCTTTTTTTAGATGTGTTTTTAATGTTATATAGTATATATACATATTTATTTATTTATTTATAACATTAGTTATATGAGTAAATTTCATCGCATGAAGAATTTATGTTAGATATCGATTAGTAGAGTACACACGTTAACAGTGATTATGAGAAATTGACAAAATTCACTGCTATCTAATTGAAATTGATACGGTAATGGTTGATGATGTCTGAGATTGAGCTGAAAACCAAGTAGCAAGCAAACTAATAACCGGTTGAAGGAAGTGTGTAATTTCGAACACAACAGTAAAGTAAATCACTACCTAGAATGAATTTCTGTCAAAAAACCTCCACGTGCAGCAGATGAGCGAATGATCATCTCCATATCGTAATGCCACACAGATTATCGTTCGTCTACGATTCACTCAAGAAATCAATCAGATTTCAAAATCAAAATGAAAACACATTTTATAGCATGAAGAAACTTTATGTTCTTAAAGAGCGAAACAAAACCTCAAACTGCGACCTTCTTTGTCAATGGAAAAAAAATGAGTTCAGCGGGATAGCGATTTAATCTGAACTTCATGAATAGTCCTTGTAATGGTCAACAAACAGCTCATATCAGCAGTATTTCTCCAGTAGATTTGTTCCCGTAGAATTCAAATTTATATCAATTTTTATCAGAAAAAAAAAACGGTGGCTTACAACGAAAACAATCAGCAGAACGGCATACGATGAAACCCATTACATTACCGCTTGCCAAATTTTGTGAAATAAATCGAAGGGAGGTTCGAAGAAATTATGAATATCCGGCAAATGTTCAACAAGAATTTTATAAAAGAAGAAAAATCTCAAAGTGTAGAATGTGAAGTCTGTATATAGAGTGATTTGCTGTAAATGTAAAGAGAGAGATTGAGGATGAACGGAGGTGTAACAGAGGTGTAGAATTGTAGGATGTGTTAAGGCAGAGAAACGATGAGCAGTAACAGGATTAGAGGTAGAACATATGCGCCATACCGCATCATTTCATTACGAAATCAAATTATCCAGATTATGCGAAATTATGATTAGAGGCTGTGAGAACCTCTTTTCAACACTATAATATTTCGAAGAAAACAATTGACAAATTAAGCAAAAATATTTCAACAATGTTATTAGAATTATTTTCTTTTCTCTCATTTATGATTATCGTTTACAATATCGTTGAAAAGACCACTCCGTTTCAACAACTCAACAGTGTTTAACATTGGAAAATCTTACGTCATCTGTTCTAAGCCACATTAACTTAGTGCATACAAGTGCATAGTCGATGATCAACGTGTGATCCAAATGATTCAGGTGATACAATTGTGGTCGTATACTTGCAATGTTTCAGTACCTGTTTCAGTATCTATCAGATTTTCATTCTTCAATTTGTCGTATATTCCTGCCTCCATCACGAAAAATGTAATATCTTGATATTAAATATAACAATTACATCAAGTAGAAGCTAAATCATCTATGCTAATTCATGCTCTATACCATTATGGAGTAGGTAGTAGTGCCATAACAAGCATACTAGAACGTCATATATGTATTCTATCAACTCCATGATCTAGAATGGATTTGAGAACTGTTTTCCAGAGGCAAAGGAATCCAAGAATTAGTCAAGGGAGCCTGAAGTTTTGATTCAAGTTGATGCTTGTTTTTTCTTATAATCTATGAGATGATCATGCTCGCATTCAGTCAAAACATTCAGAGTTTGATCGATCAAGACGTCCGTTTTCTAAAAACGCCGATGACTTACAAAATAACAACGTTCCCTCTGCAAAAAACTACAAGTGCTAACAACAACCAGATTCCTTGCAAAGTTTTCACAGAACACTTTGAAAAAAGTCAAAAATAATAAAATAATCGACAGCGTTGAAAACTGAGGAGCCCAGATTGCTGCTAGGCAACTTCACAAGGCTACAATCTGATATTCTATGTGAAATACGCAAAAACAAGAGAACGTTTATGACATGTGATAGTTCAACCCCAGAAGAACAGGAAAGATATTATAGCAGCTTTCCATTCAGACTCGTAATGCCACCACAATACAGTATTTTCTAGAAGTCGATAATATTCAAATTGACACCATTCTACATTATGCTAACCCTTAAGGTTCTATCTTTCTAGCCTAATCAATTCTCTTCAATAAGGTTTGCACACTTTAGCCGAAGAGTCTAATTAGCAGCGATCAACTATAAATACTTTTAGTGTTTTTAGATTTCAGATGGCTCAAGATCTTAATTATCTGCTATTTTAAAATGCGAACTACACTTTTGATTGAAATATGTATAAAGTAGAAGAATTTAATACTATGAAAAACGTTAGTGAAAATATGGGATACATTTTTTACTTTACCTAATTAAAAATAAAACGCATGCGCCGGAGCGTTATTTTGAATTATGCAAAAACAAACATGTCTACGATAGTTGGTTAATTTACGTTTGGTTAACTTCCGTAGTGAAGGTGATCCATCACTTGATTTGGCGAAATTCTACAAAATTATCCCTTAACGGCACTTTGGAAACGTCGCAAACAAACATTACGGCAAATATTTGCTTAGTTAACTAATTAGGACGACTTGTGATGGCGAATTCTTTCATTTGCTTTCAGCTTACAATTATTCTAAACATCAAGTTATAAACTAGAATTGCAATATAAAAATTCTAAAGTAATTTTAACATATACAGCAACGATTTGCTTTGACAGATTAGTTAAATGAAATATCTTTTGGATTCTCGGTGTTTTGACGTGTAAATCAGAAAGGCAAATCATAAAACGCGATATGAATTCTTGTACGAAAATACTGGAGATGAGGGTCACTGTGTTTCAACGAATAGAATATTTGAACAGGATTGCGTTTTGTTCAGCTACTGCATAGCAATAATGAAATGAACCGTGTTAGTTTAATTATTGTACACGGTATTCTAGCGAGAACTAGTTGTGATGAGTTGTACTGAAGAGATGATCTACGAGCTTAATCTTGGACGGAGCTTGGCAACGCGACTGTCCTAACAGATTCGAGAAAAAGCTAGTTCCAGTTACATTATAATGAAAGTATATGGGTTGATGGACTTTAAAAGATGAGAAGAAAGGAAAAAAATTGAAGTAACCATTGTGAGAAGAATGAGGTGTATGACATATGAAAGGAGCAGTCGAGATTATGAAGAGTTTATGTTGAGAACTGATTTGAATTCACGCCTCAACAAATGAATACTACAGACGTCAAAGCAGAAACGGAAGGAAGCTTTTTTGATGCTTGTGGTGGAATAACGTAGTTAATTAGGCATTGAAGAATGAACGAAAATTTTGAACAAAAGCAAATAAAAGAAATAAATGAGGGAAAACGTGCATAATATATTACATGTCAGAAATCGCTTTGCAAATCAACTGCAAGAAAAAATATCGAGTAGCATTTTGTTTTGAAACTAAACACTATAATTATTGGACTGAATTACTCAATCAGAAGGAAAAAATAGAGCGCTGAAAAAAAATCTTAGGATTGTAATTTTATTCTTTATCTCCTTGGAATTGTAAAAGTGAAAAGAAGCATCCAAGTAGTTGACGATGAGAATTTTCGAAATCTATTACAAGATTTCTATAAAGCTCTATAAAGCTCCGCACGACTTGTCAAGCAGTTCGGTAGAAACAGCGACTATAGTTGCTGCACATAAGCATAACGGTGACATCGAGATGAAAATGATTGAATGAAGCGTTAATTGGAAGCGAGAAGTGCGCGCAAATGTGAGGTGATTTGTCGCTGATCGCTGAGCAAGTCAATATTGCTTGAGGCGAGAACATGAGACTACTACACATATATAGTTCAGTGAATTGAAATTATGATAGAAAGTTAGCGATGCCTAGACACATAATAGCGGTGGATAGAAGGTTGTTGACAAGAAGTACAAGAGATTCCATCATAGATTTATGATTGAATGATATAACATTATATTTGAAGCAATATCAATTGCTTGCAATATGCTAAATATACGTGAAAAAAAGTGTAACGACTCAGCTGATTTCACTCCTTTCATTAAAACAGGTAAGAAAATGTTACACGCCAATAATCTAAAGAAAAAAGAAGCTAGAACGTACAAGTGAAATGAAATGAAGCAATGTAAATGACGATGTCAAACTTCATGTTTCTTGCCGTGAACATCTGTCAATTCGAAGCGAACAATTCACTAGTACGAGAATGAAACGGTCATTGAAAGTACAGAATGGCAACAGCACCACCACATCACAGTCTTCTTCATCTACAGCCTTATGTTGTCATCTCATCTAATTTGTCGTTGTATTTCAAATTATAATCTCCGATTTGATGTGGTTAATTTATTCAAGTCGATAATTAGACACGAAATAATTGCCATTAAAATATTTTCAATCGACTGAAGATGGCTAAAACGATGAAGGACTAAATTTTGCAGACTTACACGCGATTCACATCATGAGATTCCAATTGTGCTCGAAATCATTACAGATTTATGCTAACTGTTGCACACAAAGAACATAATCCCGTGCAGGCTTAGTAACAACCGTGTTGAAATGCTAATCGCCTTTGATTTGGCACTACAGCGACAACGATGAAATTAATTAACTTGTCATAATTAGAAGAGCACTAAAAAATAAAGATATATCTTCTGATAGAATGATGAAGACTTGGAAATAAACAGGCAGATAGAAAACAGAGCTTGTTATGACTATATTGATGAGAATATCAGAAAGTTATGAACGAACTAGACGAATGAAACGATAAACGCACTAAATAAAACTATCCTCGAAATGCTACTAATAACACGATACTTGCAAGACTAACAGAATGAATTCTTTGAAATTCTTTGTAAGGTTCATGTGATTGGGTGAGTACACGCAGTTTCATTTCAGCAACCAAAATCATCGGATTAACGTTTGCTTTCTATTACCATTTCACCGAAAAAAATGATTTATTAGAGTGAAATATATCAAGTTATGAGTAAAGGACTTATTTTTGCATTAAGTTTCGATTTGCGTAGAGTCGGACTCTCAGACAATCACTCTCCATCGTTTCCCCATTCAAAAACATATTAGAATTGAGACTTAAACGCAAGGAAAAGTGCTAATCTTGAATGTTTAGCTAATATCTTTTCACGTAACAAGGTGTAAACATAGAGAAAATGAATTATCAACCCATAGCGTTTGACCAGTCGTCATTAAGAACTTCGAAGAATAGGCGGGAAAGTCATTATGGATGTTAAAGTTATATGACGAGAATGAAACGATCTCCACTAAGGAAGAACGTTGTGTAATACGAAATGAAATTCTGAAGCCCTTCAAAAACTACTTAAAACAAAGAGTTATAATATTCGTAGTGATGGTGGGGCAATCGCAAACTTTGGAGCTCTAAACGGGACAAGGTTATTATGTAATAGTTATAATGGTCCCGCCGCCTGAGGTTCCAAGTTTTGCGATTGACTAATCATTATCAGGGAAATAAGAACAAAACTCTGACAATGAGTTGCATTTCGAAAATCTCTTTTTCACATTGGTAGCGGAACAGCTTTCAAGAAAGATTGGCTAAATTCCATCGCTTTCTTCATAAATACCATTTACTATCCACAATATCCAACAAAATATCACTTTCCGCGAAAGAAGGAAGATCATCCACAAAGTAGGAGATGAAATTGGTTTCAAGAAGGATAAGACATCTACAAAAATCTTCCTTGATTTCCTCAATAGTACACTTATTTCAATTGAATTGAAACAGCAGTGAAACTTCTAAAGTTCGTAAATATAATGTACTCTAATTTATTTGTGGCGTACGGTTCCTCTTCAGGTATTACTCAAATCATAGCTTTCCTTATCCTAAAACAAAGGTAGCACCCACCACTTGATCGAATTCTGATAGATGAGACGCTCAATTTCCTCAGTACAGAGGAATCAATCTTGCAACTAAATCCGTCTATGTATACACTGCATAAATCACTATTTTACAATTTCATCTGAATAGAACTACACGCACATTTCAAGGAGAGATTGGTCAGAATAATCTCAATATGTTGGAATTGGGAAATCATTCCAAATGAAAGGTGCGACTGAAGTGAAACGCATAAGTAGATGTTACTTTAGGAACATTCGTCGTTGTACAATTGATTATTTTTAAGCTGCTCAATAACGGCACACACAATGTAAAGGTTAAATGAGTGTAGTTGTTACACTGGATCGACCTCACTTTTTCCATCTTATTTTGTTTCCATTACATGAAACTCTCGATAAATCTCAGGTCGATGAATTGGCACCAGAGTGATTTGCATTTGTAGAAAACGTCGGCTCGATAACGGGTAGTTCTCTTAAAAGTCGTTGTGTAAATTAGATATGCATTCAATCGCCTTTATAAATCAATATGAAGTAGGAGTGGATATCATTCATATATGTGCATGCGTTGGCAGGAATGACATGGTGAAAGATTTCTTCTGCCCTCAACATACCAACGGAGCGCATGTGATTCTGCAGATGTCATTATATCCGATGTTCGTCACGAGGCAATTCTAATTTATATCTATTCTGAAAAGTTGATGCTGCATTATAGTTATAAATGAAGTAATACAATTTTTATGGTAAAAATCAGCTAAATACCTGTGTATTAATATAATAGGTAATAATATATACCTACATTATTTCCAATGGGCACTTTGAAGTGAAACACAAAGTAACTTGGTATAGTCAAAATCAATATGACCGATAACAAGCTAAAGTACGTAGTAATCGTAGAGTGTCACCTCTGCAACACTGAACCTCTAAAATTGCTTAATTCCGTAGACTTAAAAGCACCGCTCAAGCTCACGATTAAGTAGTAGTTTGCTCGAATTTTTTGCAAATTAAATTTTAGTACACTTTAAAATAACGAATATATAGTTGTCCTTTTTTATGCCAACATGACGCGTCATGATGATGTTTCCCGTGCATCCGTCCGCATCCGGCTATCTGATGCACTCTCGCGCCGTTTATTATCCAACGTCATATGTACACCCAACGTCTTTCAACAGAATACGATATCGAATTCTCTGCAATTAACGCCACGTCGCCGCGTCAATTACGAACGGCGGCCACGCGTACATGTCGTGTACACGTCGAAGCGCAGCATTCTTTATGGAAGATGAGTCATTTATTCCCTTCTCTACACAATGACTATGTACGAAGAAAGGAAAACAATCAAGATATAAATTAATGAAGAAGAATTGAAAGCGGACTCAACATAATAATGAATAATGTTTAAAAAAATATAAAAATAGAAACATGAAAATACATCCTAGACCTAGGTTTATCATCAAGTGAGCTTTTTGTCAGTTTAGCAGGGATATATTTAGCGTAAATTTAATATCACAAGGCCTTTGATTTTGTCAAAAGAGTCAGAGTCAAAAGAATCTTTAGATTCAAGACATTTTATTTTATGTTTTGGTAATTAGTTTGAGCAACAGGAAGGGAACGTTTCATTACGACCCAAAAACAACCTATCTGATGATTTGCTTGTAGGAAATGCATAACTGCATGAAGTTTTTTGCATACAATGGGGCTCAATATTCTATCGCTAGAAGCTAATTGCGAGTATTTTCACTGGATTACGTTATCTTAAGAAACTAAATTAAATTAACTTTTTTTTTCGCAGCTAGAGGGGGCAGTAGCTCAGTGGTGGAGGTGCCGCAGTGACACGCCGGCCTGAATTAGTTCGCGGCCGCTCCCCAGGCATACCAGGCCCGCCATCCCTACGGGGTCAGTAAGTTAGTACCAGAGAAATCTGGTTAAAATGACTAGTGCTGACTTGGTGAAAAGCGGTCAACAAGTCAATGTAATAGACCATGCTCGCATTCAACCACCTCCACGATATCACGTTGAACACGAATGCGTTAGCGCATACTGCCATAAGGGGTTGATCCAAGCCAACAAATATCTTATCCTATTCTCAGCTGAAGATCATGAAATCTTCCGGTTGCTGAAAGATCTTTTAATTTACAGTATTTTTAAATTTATTAGCAATTAAATACCGAAAATCAAACGAAAATGACACAATATTGCAAACTAAAATTTTGGACCATCTATTCATTCTGTTTATGCATCGAAATGATCCTCAGACAAATCATTAACTTGAAAGCTAGAGATTTCACTGACTCAAACTTCATCGAACTTCATGGAGATATCGAAATTTTCTCCCTATGTTGTACTCAGGTAGAAAGAAAAACAAATGGAAGTGTTTTTTATGTTGGTAAAAGAAAGACGACATAGTAGATGTGTAAGCGTAGTGAAAAACACTATTTATTTCATAATATAATACTTTTTCTTTCCTTTTCCGTTGAACTTATCATAACTACATCGACCACATCTTTGAATAGTTTCAACTTCGACCGAGGATGATGCTTAGTGGTAGTCCATTAAAGCTTATGGTGATGTTTGCAACTTTTGTAACGTCTTATCTGATAGTTTCTTTCTAGTCAAAAAATTGGTTGCTTGATGAGTGTATCAGTTGTGCTGAAACCGCTCGTTAACACAGCTTTCTAAAATAGCGCCTGTCATATTACAATATTTGCATTCATATTTTCCAGACCTCAAGAATACTACTTAAGTATTGGATGTACAGTAGCGTGAGGTTTTTTTTGAAATTGAGCCCACTTCTTAGTCGAAAACCGTAGAAAAATTGGTTCTAGAAAGCATGATATCGAAAATTTTCAAGCGTCTTTAAAACTTCCCTAAAAACATAAGCAAAATTATCCAATAAATTAAGACTCTTAACTTTATAAGTACGCTGCTGATTTACAATTGTATGAAATTGGTGCAGCCTACAAGAAACCATCAAGCTCGCTATCCCTCCATGGTAGGCAAATTGATACCAGACAAACCTTGTTAAGACAAACAGCACTACATGAATGCGTAGGCGTGTTTCGCAACAGGAAACGCCAATCTTATTCAATCTAGAGGGTAATAAGATGAATTAGATTTTGTTTTTTTTTTTAAATCGTAAAAACTTCTTGAACCATAAGTATATGTATCATATTCGATAGAAAATGATTACTATAAGAATTCTCTTGTACTTCCTCAACTTGGGATCTCTAGTGTAGCTTGCGACGTCGAACATATTTTATACTTCTCTTCAAACTAGTGGTTTACTCAATTGTGCTAACATGCACGGTTTCTTACAGAATCAAAAAATTATTAAGTCTAAGTGGAAGATAAGATAACAAGAAGATTCAAATTAATAGAGCTGCACAATGCTTAGCACAATAATTGACACGTTAATTGTTAGTATGTAAATTAAAAGCAGAAAACAGATGAAATGATTATTGTCGCCATGTAGGTGACAATTTACATATTAGTAGAAGTGCAATGCCGCTCACATGGCGACATAAGTTTGTTAAGGACTAATTTGACATGATGTGAGGGAAACTTGAGCAGTTATATCGCCTTGTCACGCCAAGCAATTCATTACGCACTATGAACGTTGGAGTGCAGAGATTTTTTGATTCTTTGACTCTTTTCAATTCTCTTCTACAGTTTTTCTGCGTACATTGTTTGACGTCGATGTGGATGTATTACCCACATCAAACGATTGCTGATCTTTTATTATATTGAAAATATTTTTATTCTTTTGTTAACCAAATATTTACTAATAACGTCATCAAAAGCGTTTTCTTAAAGAATCAAGATATATTCGTACATTTATGCTTGGTGTTCTTCAACATCTTACAGTACTTTTTCATATCTTCAGTCTTTTGGTGGGGGAGCAGTGGTTCAGTGGTGGAGGCGCCGCATTGACACGCCGGCCGGTTCAGTTCGTGGCCGCCACCCAGGCCTACCAAGCCCGCCATCCCTACGGGGTCGGTAGATTGGTACCAGAGGAGTCTGGGTAAGATAACTGGCACTGACTTGGTAAAAAGTGGTCAACTCAAGTCATTATATAGACCAGGCACGCATTCAACCACCGCCAGGATATCACGTTGAACATGAATGCGGGGGCGCATCTCGCCATAAGGGATCGCTCAACGCCAAAAATTATCTTATTGATAAGATAAGATAACAATTATCTTATCTTATCAATCTTTTGGTATAACAGAAAAAACCTAAACTGTTAATAATTTTTACAATGGTGTTGGGGCTATGAGATAGGTAACAATGGTTTTATTCTAATATTTGTATTATACCCTTAGTGATGCTGAGTCAATTGCAAAACATAGAGCCTCAGGCGGAACTCGAACCCGACTCGAACACTCTGAAATGTGTAATAACGATGTGAGACTCTCTTTCTTTTATTAACAACAAAAGCTCCATTCAAGCTCAGAATGTATAAGTTTTGCAATAATAGATTGCTTAGATTCTAGTAATAAATGCTTTTAAAGATGGTATTGCATTTTCCTTCCTTTCGTTTGTCGAAAACCACATTGATCGTACGGTAAGAGAGTTCGACCTTCAACTGTGATTGTCAGCTATCATGTTTTTTTCGTCTTAAAAACTGCTTGTTTTTCAAAACAAAAAAGTAAAAAACAGAAGGCAGCAAAATAACATTTGTTTATAACGCTTTTAAAATTATTGCTGATTCACTGACCATTCAAATTGAATGACGGTCTGTGCAGCAACGGAAAAAAAGAAAAAAATCTGTTCCATTTAAATTCTTACTATACGACCGATTTTCAAAGATACTCTTTAATTGAGTGATGACGTATGCTCCCAAACTATTTGGGAGTGTACTCATCGAAGAAATTTGAGCAAGCTCAGAAAAGTCACGCACTATAATGCTCATTGAAGCAGCGTCAAGGTGGTGAAGTTGAGACGAACAATTCTTTGAACCGTGTCATAATACTATATTTTATTGGCTGTTAGATATATAAGAAAATATAAAAGATTCATTAAAAGTCATAAGAGTCTTATGTTATATTCCTAATGGTGCATAGTGAAACACTAAACTTGGGACTTCATTAACTTCAGCTTCTTACGCGACTCGGACTCGCATCTTCAGATGCCCAGTCTGGTGTGCTAACGAAATCATTCTATTCCATCCATAAAGTCAGTTAAAAAATATCAATTATTCCAGCTATCTAGTTGATTATAAGCTATGACACTGTAGTATTTTTTCTTTACTCTTCTGCTTCACCTTTTCTGTGTGTGGATCATACGGCTAAAAAAAATTGAATTCGCACAAGCGCATATTTGAATTCTAATTTGCAAACAAATGATATTCTCGGTATCTGTGGCATGAAAAGTACTGCTAAATTTGCATGGATGCAAATTTGGAGCCTTTTTCGTTGCTTTAGTACTGCAGTAAACAGTAAACTCAAGTGGACGTCGTTGTTATTGACCATCGTATGAATTTAAACTTTCACAGCTTTTTGTTTTGGACGGTGCAGTAACTCTTCACTCTTTTTATTAATATAAATACATTTATTTATTCCTATACATTTGTCGCTTTTTGTCTACTATCATGTGCATGATTCACATAGGTCACTGCGCATTTCAGAACCACCCCTTGATATTCTTATCATATAATGATATATTAAACTCATTGTTTTATTAATCGTAATATCATTTGCAAAAGGTGAAAGCTGTTACTGATTAGCAATGTGAACTGAGCTGTGCATCCTACTGTCGCTGAGGTATTTCGACAAACTAGCGTTCAACTATGCAACATAAGTAGTTCTACTAGACTGATTTTGTCACTCGATAATAGAATATAAATTGAAATTGACTTTTTTTCGAGAGAAAATGGAGTTTGTTGTTGATGCTCCATCATAAGAAAATGCATAAGACAAAAATAATGTACTATAATGCAATAGCAATGATTTTGTCCACGTAATACCTCAACATCGTGGCAATAAACAATAATGAATGAAGGGAAAGATTTCCTGTATCACACAAATGAAAGAGGGGATACGAAGTTCTTACCTACGTCAGCGATAAAAAATCGCAGACGCAGAAGTACACGCAGACCTTTGGAATATTGAGTGGGTCCGAGATACATGATGCGCATGAATGCTAATCCGCCGATAATCAACTAGAATCCAGGCGATCTGGGGGGTCGAGGGGATATTAATCCTATGAGGAGACGCTTTCTT
>KN716174.1:478039-488522 GCA_000816705.1 Dictyocaulus viviparus
TATATATAATCCTGTGGTTGAAACGAGGAGATCTAACAAATCTATTACCTGGTAGATCATCTTGATTAGAGTATTATGAGGGAGATTGTTGAATTTCTAGCATGATGTGCATTTCCTTGAATGCTTTGATGGCTAGCATTTTTAGCTTAGGAATTATTACCCAATTCGCTCTTTCCCAAGCATCCAAAAAATCTTAATGAACCTGACTTATCCAATTTTATGCTAAGGTGACTTTAGTATTGAAATGTTGTTGGTGTTATGAATTCTTGTGTGGCTATTTATTGGTGTAGAGAATACTCTGTCGAGTAATCTCTACTTTATCACCCAAATTACGTGCAAAGCAAACACATATTAATTATTGTATTAATTTGTGGTTTCTGAGTCATCGTATCGAAAGTTAGAAATGGTGGAGGCAAGTGAAAGTGCAAATGTCCTCTGATCCATAAAAGGTCATAATTTCGAAATGATCATAAAAGGTCATAATTCGATATAATTCTGTAAATGATCATAAAAAGGACATTATTTCCTCATACCGAAGTCTCCGCCTCCTCCCTATATTAGCAGTTACGGTAAATATCTCCTCCAAACTCTCACTCATGACTCATGACTCAACCCAATCTTCTTCCACCTTTGCCATTAAACTGGTTGTTGTTATATCATCATATTACAAATCTGGTACATTGTTAGTGTTAATTCTATTGTATTAATTCTTGATTTATCGCTGTTGGAATCGTGATGTAATATTTTTGTGCATTGTTTAAATAAAGGTTTAATTACCCAAGTTCGAGGTTCCCTAACACCAGTTCGAGGCGAGCAGTACAAAAAGACCCGCGTGGCAAACTACTTACGGCGAACATTAAGATATTCACTGCTATTGACACCACTACGATCGGCGCATCGGCCACTACACAACTTCTAGTGCATTGGCCAAGCGTCCACTACAATTGGTGTAGGTAGCATCTTTGCGTTGCGCATTATTTGAACGACTGTTCGCTTCACCCTCGTTAAACTGTATTCCTTCAATAAGCAAAATAAGTCCTTATCATTGGTTTGTCCTTTCTTACTATGGATTGATGTCATATCCTGCTTTCGTAGCGTGTTTGCTTCTTTTAATCAGGATAAGGTTGTTGCGCTGCTTTGTAATACTATATTCTGCTTTAAAAATATCCCGTGTTGCACTCTGTTACCAAATCTTTTGAATTTTATAGGAACGTTAACGAAGCAGTCCACCACAAATGTCTTCTCATTCCGTCTATATCGAGACCTGGTGCAGTACAATCTGCTTGAGCATTTGCTGATACGACCATGAAACACATTTTGTCATTATTCTTCAAGTAAATGTTGAGTGGCTTCTATTTCAATGGGTCTAATGAAGACTCTGTTAAACTCTATTTCAACAGTCATGTTTTAATATATCTCAGCAAAATTTTTAAATTGGAAAATATTGTAATGTTGTTGATTTGAAGTATTTACCTCTTCTGCTGTAGAGTTGGTTAGCTTTATTGCCAGCACCATGACGTCTAATTTCAATTTTGGTGTTGTTACCACACTTTTCAGTAGGGGGTTATTTCCCTTTATCAATGATGAGATTTGTTTGATATCCGTTTGCACATATATGCATGTTGCAATAGCTTCAGAGCTTCATTCGGAAATGTTATTAATTTGCATTCCATGTTTTCCATCGCTTAGAATCGCGGTATAGATTTTTTTAAGTTCGGTATTTTCGATCGAACGGCAACCCACTCTTCACCATGAATCTTGCATAATTTTGTATCCCCGTCGTATGGATTCTTACATGAAATGCACAATAATACTTGAGCTTTAATAAAGTTAATATCCATCACAAAGGGTCATATAGTGACGTCAGTGTTATTGCAACCGCCCTTTTTCGTGACCTGCTCCTCTAATTTTGGAGTATATAAAATTTTATTATTATCCTCACTGGTGTGTCGTGGTGTGCCTAGTACATTTGGTATGGTTACTGTCGATTTGTCCTTTCTTGGTATTTTTGATACCAACTCTATATCATTCAAGGCGATTTCACGAATAGCCATCTTCAATTCGTTAAACGTTTGTTTCGTTTTTGTGTACATTTGTACTTCTTCTTTTTGGTCATCAGTTGTGAGCATAAGATTGTCGATGTGTAAATTCTCCTATGTTGATCCAAATGACAACGAATTGTGCCAGCAAACAAAAATTGCGACGTAATTGAACCAAAAGTCACTCGAACAAATCGGAGAACTTTAATGTTCTCCGGTTTCTGGTGTAATGAGTGATTATGTAACCACACACTACATGTAGCATCTCAGTCTTCTTTGTGAAGCCTGACTTGTTAAAATGCCTTTTCAACATGTCAAGTCATCGCTATTTTCCCTATTTCGAGGTGTAAAAGTGCACCAGAAAGTTGCGTTTTTTACAAAACTGCACCGTTTCGGTTCTTGTTACAGAGCTTTATTAACTGGTAGATTTTCTTCATAATGAGTCCTAATCTTTTGTAGTAATCTTATGTGGTGTGAAGTAATCTTGTATGAATTGATGAAGAAGAGAATGCACTTTATAAATGTATGGATTTTTAGATACAATCACATTTTGTATTTTTACTTTACATTAATCGTGATTGTATCATAATCTGATATGCAATGACATTAGAATATCTGGAATTGAGCTGATTTGGCCGCTTCAAAGTCCGACAGAGTATGGATGTATTGACATGGGTTCGGTAGCCGTAAAGTTTATTCCAAAATGGGTGATGTACCTCAAACTTCTATGAATAAACTTTCATCAACGTATCGATGGTGATACAATATAGAGTGTGTCTATGAAAATAAACCTCCCTGAGAGGGAGTGAAGAGCGGAATATATCGAGTGGGTTATCGATAGAAGTGTCGATGTAGAAAGGTCACAGTCGAAGTCCGAGACAAAAGTAAAGTAAGGTGCAGTGAAGTTATACTTTTATAGATTGATCCGATCAGAGTGATATGATATTGATTGTACTGATATGTGACAGAAGTGTTAGAATCGAGTGGAAAGTATTTGCTACAATAGATTTTTGTTTTCAATTACTTTTAAAATTCTCCTATAATTTGCCTGCTTTGCTGGCCAAACGGGTTCGATTTCTTGCCAATGCAGCGATTGTTGGTAGAGTTCGATTCATGGCGAAATTCAGTCGCTTTGTGTGTTTTGTTGTTGTGGATGTGGTACGAAAGGATCAATGAGCAATGGTGGCACTTTGTACCAACCTTAAATCTAGTCCATTAAACCCTTATAATAAATAGCAACAAAAGTTTAACAACAATATGATGACTCTACAACATAACAACAACATGATATAAGAATTTCCAGGAAAATATTAAAATATAACAGAATGGTGATAAATAAGGAGACAGTAACGAGTTGTATGGAAGACAAACAGTTGAAATATTGGATGAGTGGTTTTTATACGCTATCTTGTCGGCTCCCTCAGTGATTTTTGATGAAGTCGTCAAAAACTTGATCAAGAATTTAAAAGTTTTATTAACATTATTATTAAGCTGAACAATTAAACAACACGTAGTCAGAGAATTTGTATAATTCGATGGAAGTGGTAGCAATTATGCTGCAATTGGAGAATATTTGCTAGAACGAACATCGAATAAGCTAAATAGGCTTCATGTAAACGAATCTGCTTCAAAGTCTGACATGATGTGCAATCTGCCATAAATGTTGGGTAATGACATAACTGTGGTAACGTTATTCCGGGTAACGAAAAGAATTTGTTAATAATTTTCATTCCAAATTTCGTAATTTGCATATGGATTGTAATAAGCTTTAGTAATAAATAAGTGCTAGGTGCACGTTTCATTAACTACATGAAATCAGTATTTAACGTGGGTAGTACGGTTAAAGCGAGCTGATGCTGACAATGATGGAAATGGTGATACAAACGTCGGTTATTTTTCATGAAACATAATCAAATGTATAAATGAACATGTTAAACATATTTGGCTGAGTAGATATCCGTAAAGGAAAACACATGGGATATATTCATTCTAATCGCAGCGATGCGATGTGATTCTGATGTCAGTGTACAATGTAATAAATCAAGCCAGGTATATATTTTCTATTTTACATTGATTGTGTTGTAAGCATATTTCTAGCAAGAATAGGTAATGAAGGATTTGACAAGCTGCTACGAAAACTAATACCGATGTATCATTACTTTTTTTGCAAACTTTGGTGGCAAATCCTGACGAAACACATGACCTCCAGCAATGTTATCTTTCGATGGTAACTCATGTGACTCTTTTCGGCGGTAGTGGTATTTTTCGTTCATGGACATAGGTCGTAGTTTTACGATTGTTTTCTACTATGAATTCAGCCTCTTCAGGTTAGCCACGAACACGACCGCTCATATTGCAAGCGGTCACTAAGAGGTAGTTTTCATACGCTTGAGCTATAATCTGCAATTATTTTAGTCCGTGTATCATTGTTGGTTATGTTGTTGCACATAAAATACTTTCAATATGTATGATTTACGTTTCGAAGATACTAAAAATAGGAGTTAGCTAATATATTACGGGCTTTAAACCGTAAATCTTGATAGACGTCAGCTTTACTGCTACACACATGTGTACTTTATAGAGCTTTATTAAGAGCATTGGAATCCCTATTCCTTTGAAATTGCAAATTTCCCGTTCGCTATCCAGATTTTCGTTGCATTTTACAAAAAAAATTATGGATATCATTGTGTGATTTGAAAACAATTGCCAGTGATAGAAAAAACAGCCTCATTTTCAAATATATAAGAATAGATTCATTGCAACAGTATATGACTGGAGACCAAAACACAATTATGTGAGATGAATTTATGAATTCGTGTTAAACGTGTAGTCATAGAGATTATTGAATGAGAGTCTCTACGTTGACTTAAATACTCCTTACCTCGCCAATGCTAATACTTAAACTTCTCCGGAACCTCATCACCGACCCAGAGATAAACGGCTTAAAAGGTCCGATGGCCTCTTCCGACCTGTGTTTACTGATTCGGTCTCCGTACCAATCTTACACTTCTACAACGCTATGTGACCTCAATGGCAGAGGAATCGTCACTAGCACTCAGTAGAAATGTAGTATGGCAACATCCTAGAATGCAATATCGTTCCTTAAATACCAGGCAAAGTACTGTTAGTTCCATCAAAGAAAGATTTCTTGTTATAATAAGAGACGATGAAATCGTATCCATTCGCTCTAATAAACTGATCTATAAGGAAAGGAGAGCGACTCGGATTTTTTTGTCATTAAAGTTTGCTATACATGTCAAGACTTTTTCAACTAGCGTCCTATAGATAAGTGAAGAAAATTTCTGGGTTTTTATTTTATTTGAAATTTTAGTCATTTCGCATTGTTCATCACCCGTACTACAATCTTTGAAAGTATCAATCATACTTAATCGATCTCAGCACGTTTAGCCTCGATGCTCAGAAGGAGGTCAATATACGTTCCCTACAACAGTTAACAGACAAACAACAGTTAAAATATATGAAAAAGGTTTCGGTAAACAAACAACGCTCAATATAAGCAATTGAAAGTTCAAATGAATTGATATTTGTGCTGACGGAATGGATATAGTAACTGGACATTACCTTAAAATTCATTTGCATTAATTGAACTAAATTTATGAAAGCAATACATTATTTACGATACCTGTATGCAATTTAGATGACCTTCAATAAGGAAAATTGTTTTATGTAACTCTATACGTTTAGAATTCAGAAGAAGAGGTCTTATGCGAACCAGTATCATCCGTAACAGGTGGAGAAATCAAGGTTAATATCATTACCAGTAAGACTTTGGTAGATTTAAAATTACATACAATTTTCACAGAAATAGACTTCTCAAATGTCATGAAACCGAAACACTCAGTCTTTTCCCAATTTCTCAAAATAAAAAAAAATTTACTGTTGGTAGTTGTGCTGAGTTGGCCGCAAAACTCGGGGAATCAGGCGGGACTCGAACCCGCACTTACAGATATCCGGTCTGCCGTGCTGATCCATTACACTACCATTAATTATGAATATGTCTAAAATACTTTATTTAAGATTTTGTCAAAACGAAAAAAGAAGAAATCTTCCCATACAAAACACAACGACATACAGGTTTGTAGGGTTATGAATTGATAATCTACGTTTTGCATACGCTGCAACTTGACATTGGAATTTATTCACGATATTCTTGCTGTGTTAGCACCTCAAAATGTTGACATACAGTTACTTAAATACATTTTGATACAACACAATGTTACGTGGATTACAAGGATTTACATTAATCATCCACTAAGTCGCGCAGCCACCAATAAAACTTTCCATTCGGTCGTAGAGCGCGCAAGGGTGACCCAGTGGATTCTTTTCGCTCTAGAAATAATTAAGCATCATAATCTTTTTCTAGGGCATCAGTGAAGAGGTCAAACCATTGGGTTCGTGGTCTTTCTATACTGCGTTTGATGTCCAGTGAGATTTACTTAAGCTCGTCTTGATCGGTCATCATTCATGCGCTTCACTTGTATGGCCCTCCTAATCTCTGAAGCTTGTGATGTACGGCTGTGCACCTAATCTTTGATCGTCGACGTAGACCAGAACTTCGTATTACTTCTCTCACTTGTTTAATACGAGAAACACTAAGCGTCACACTTGATTGTATAAAAGAATGATTGTATGAAATGAAATCACACATACTTTCGAGATTTTCAACCTCCAGTTGCTTCCGCTTCATTTCTGATTCGAATATGGTGAAGTCAATTAGATCCGATAGAGCTTTGTAGAGCGCTCAGCTATCAGTCATTTTATTTTAGTAAAGCCGAAGTTTTCGAGTCATACATTAAGGTAGGAAGAATCGTCGTATCAAAAAGGTGAGCTCAGAGCTATTTTTTCTTTTTTCCTCTCCACTACGTCTTCGATGCTCTTATATGTTCCTCAAGCCGCTCCTTACTTTCTGCTAAGCTCTAATTCAATGTCGTTTACCGTGTTGATCTTAAGACACATTGATCAAGCACTTGGAGATGTTCTTTTCCGTTGAGCGTAAATTGGGCATCAAAATCGTATTCGTTCTTCATAAACATCGTCTTCTGTAGGTTTAACTTAGGGCCAATTTTTCACAAGCACTGTCGAGGTCAGCTAACATTTGTTTTGTTCGCTCCATGTTTGGTGTAATAAACAAGATATAATCAGCAGCAAAGCGAAGATGGTAATGATGTCGACCGTCGATTTTCACTCCCATATCGTTCCACTCCAATTTTCGCATGTTGTCAAGAGTGGTTGTGGACAGCTTTGGCGAAATAGTGTCGCCTTGTCGAACCCCTCCTTCAACACTGATGACGATGTCTTTATGGAATGAGTTAGTTTTATTAGTTAAATTCTTATATAAATAACGAAGTCGATATATGGAGTCAGAAGCACTTGATTAGTCAATGCTTCCATAAACCGCTTCTCTCTCTACGGAATCAAAGGCTTTCTTCAGATCAATAAAGGTAAGAAGGAGTTGTTTCTCATACTCTCTCGATACTCCTATGAGACGTATGATTGTGTGAATATGCGAAAAATATCGTGTTGAACCGTTTTTAAAACCCTACTTGCTCACATGATTATTCTTCTTCTAATCTTCTGCCAATACTAATTAGAATGAATCGTGTGAAAAATTTATTGACGAATGACAACAGGCCAATTAGGGGATAACAACTAATGTTGCAAGCGTCATGGTCTTGCGATTTTGAAGCATCGGCGAGCATATCGAATGCTTTTGCTAGCCTCACCTGCTTCATTCATCACTTCTGCTTTTCTCTCTTTAAGATCTTCCTTTATCACTTCTCTGCAACGTTTCGCAAGTTCGAACGCTAGCCGGTGATTGCCTGCGGCTTTAGCTGCTCCACGTTGGCGTATCAACTCAAGAGTTTTTGAAGACAAACGTCTCTCAGTAGGCTATTAAACTCTTAGCGTTTTTTGCCTATCTTGAGGTGATTAGTTAGCCGGTCATACTCTTAGTCGATGTTTTCAATGACGGTTTTCTCCCAAAAGCTGGCTAAGGAGTTGTAGAATTCCAATTTGTTTTTCATTATAAGATTTCGTTTTTTGAAAATTGCAGCTTTCTCTCCTCTTGTGTGAATAAAAATTTGGCGCGAATGAGGCGATGGTCGTATCACGCGTGGAATTTTGGGACAGCTGCGATATCTGTTAAGCGACATTTCAATTTACCTATATCGTTATGGTGCATTCCATTAGGAGACTCTCACGTCCAACGTAGGTATAGAGCCTTATGAAATTGTGAGTTTTTATAGAACATCTTACATCTGGTGATAAACTCTGGTAGCCATCCGCACTGTTCATTTCATTCAAGTTCGTGGGTCCCAAAGTGACGTTCTTCAGGCGTTTTTAAATTATAAAACCAAAATTTCAACGATGACCGTGTAGAATGTGGTAAAAGTTCTCCAAATCCATACAGTATATCCGCTTTTATCTTCATCGTAGTCTTAGATACAAATGCAGACAATCAGGATTGTCAAAGCTGGTATCGAACCACATATTTCAAACCTTGAATGTCCGATTAGGTTATTCGATGTTTACACAAATCGATGCTCATGACAAGGTTGAATTCACGACTACAACTACGCCGCCTATACCTCTGCTACCGTATGTTTCAAGCAACAGTTCATCCCCAGTGTCTTTTCCGAGAGAAACAGTTCTTCTCCAGTGTAGTAAACAACGCTTAGTAGCTGGTATCTTCTTGTTTTGGCCAGTCCGATAACGTTGTACCTGATTTTCTTTGCATGCATCAAGTCTTTTATGGTAAATTATGGTGCAAGTGTTCGTGCGTTGTATAAACAGATCGCTTAGTCCTTTCACGTTTAGGCAGCTTAGTTGGGCTCTGAAATTTTAGCAGCCTCTCCTTACTCGTCCTACTTTACGCTGCCGTACTACGGGTTTCTTTCGGAGTGAGGATAATGAAGCCCCTCACTAAGAGTGATCCGTGGGCAACACAATGTACATCAAAATATCAACATTAATGACATTAACCATAACACATACCACCGATGTTTTTGCAGTGGACTGTATCTTCGTTTTAATCCCTATCTCATGTCTAACATGGTTTTGCTATTACAACTATATACCAGCATAGTCAAGTTCCTCGAGTTACATTACGTGCTGTGATGCTTCCTTTTATCTACATATGCAGGTCCATAATTTTAGCCAAAGTGTTCCATCTAGTAGGTTGTGGTGAACGAAAATCATTGTATTTATCTGAATTTCTTCAACCAATCTATCAACTGCTCTTTAACATGACCAGCTCTAGTTGCTCATCTTTTATGTGTTTTTCTCCATTTCGATCAAAAAGTGCATCAGTGGAATTCGAAGTGCAAAGTTAGTAGGGCTGTTCTGTTTCTACCTATGTTGAGAAAGCCTTCACTCAACATTGTAGCAGTATTCTGCAGACATCGAATGTACAATAGGGCTGACAGAACAGAAGATCCGAAGAAGAGTATAAGACATCTTCTTCCTTATGTTATCTCACTAAACTGACTTCATTGAATACCCAAAGCTATTCCATACTATTCTATATCTTCTACTTAATTCGTTTTTTATATCGTTTTCAATTTTTTTTCCAATATACGTCACTTTTGAATTTCTCTAATAGGAAACCACCATGCTTAACCTAGTTCTTTTTCGCTTTGTGTATTTTTATTGAATCAACTTACTTTATACTCAACAGTATTTCTGCACAATCCACTAGAAATTTTTTTCGAATAAGACCGTGAATTTGGTAGCTTCTTCAGTCATCATCCTTGAGAATGGTAACCGTATGAGAGGTTTATTATCAGTCTGTTATTCCTACCTCCTCAGGATATGTTATCATACGGACTTTTACATTTAGCCTCAGAAGTAGTGGAAATCACATCTAGTTCCTCCATCCAAAAGCTGTTCCACATTTATAATGTTCATTGGGACCAATGCTTCAAAGAATACTATTCTTCCTTAGACAGATCTATCATACATGTCAGAAAATTGCCTTAGCTTTGAAAGGAAAGAATTGTTGTGCGAAATGGCCGCTAAAATTCCTGAAATAAAACAAATGGTGGCATAAAGTTCCTACATGTCGCAGTTTTTCGTTTAAGAAGATTATGGAATTTCGTGATACCTTCCAGTCATACATAAAATATTGCGCCACACTATTTTGCTGCTAAACTCTGCTATTCACTACGTTGCAATGTTGTTTATCTTATCTACAATTCTCTGGTACCAGTCTACCGACTCTGGAGAGATGATAGAATTGGTAGGACTGGGGGACGCTCACGAGTCTGACCCGTGCCTACGTGTCACTGTAGCACCTCTATTACTGCGTCAGTGCGCTTTCCTTCAAGACATTTGGTAAAAAGCGACAAAAACGACGTTCCACACTAGGCTTCCTTAGCGTCACCTGAATCGCTCAGTTGCTTGTCATGCAGTCAATTATCGTTAGG
>KN716174.1:491712-502710 GCA_000816705.1 Dictyocaulus viviparus
TATATATATATATATATATATATATATATATATATTGACATAATGATAATATTGATAAATTAATTCATGATATATTTCTATTGTTGATTTTGGAATATCATTTTTTCTACCATTTGTATCTGGATAATAAATGCCATCTGATTGCATGATCACAGTCTCATGAATCCTCTATGATAATCCCCTTACGTAAATTCTTGATATATCATTTAATTTAATTCATCATTTATTTAATCTTGATGTATTATTTTTATATGTAACTTAAATAACGGCCTAATTACTCAAGTTTGAGTTAGTACTGTCACCTCAGCTTGAAATAAAAATCATACGAACCTGAACCCTTGCATGGGTGGGGCCCGCATTGGGCGTAAGGACGGGACATCAGTATATCAAGTAACATGTTGTTTCTCATCAACCGCTCGCATCTCAACTATTTCTGTTTGTTAAGCTTAAATCATCCGAATTGAATGTCATCATCTGTTGAGACTCACTTTGACTATGCAACGAATTCTTTGTAATGATTATTCTCAGAACTGTAGAGACTATCCAATAGAATATTCTCTACAGATTTTTGTTTATGATTATATCGAAACAATCCGTGAATTTAAGGCAAAAAAATTCGGTATTAGTTTCTACTAGAATGTTTCTGTAAGCTAAGCACAGAATAAATAATCGTTTTTTCATAATTACGTAGAATACTAATTCTTCAACGTTTACAGACAGCAATAGTTTTATCGAAGCTACTTGACATATCCATATAGTAATTCAATTAATTTTTGTTCTAAATGAAGTAATAATTCAACTACGAAAAATTTTCTTTACTGTTGCTCGTGTACATCGCTTTTCTATCGATCAATAATTCTCGCATTGATCACCATTACACAAATGCGATTTCATGCAAAAAGGCTTTTACGCAGCACTAAAGGGTATTTGCGTGGTGTTGTGACTATAGTAGTTTCTATGGTTGTTGATTCAAGCTTCTGTATCTTCATTGTTGACAAGGTGATCGTGAAATGAGGACTATGAGTGAGTCGATAAACTTAGAACATATCCAATATCGTGACCATTACCTACCACATAACAAAAATTGTTGAACGAAATCTTAAAACACGAGAAACGTGTGTACGTCAACAATTTTTTTTCGTCAGTTTAGCCGCTACTACTCGTTATTTCTCTGAAAACATAGGATTCATATGTTAAATATTTTTTACCAATTTTTGAACTGTCAAGTCAAATCTTCTTGGTTCACGTCAAATTTAATAATTCATACAATCAGCACTTGATCAATGTCAACAGCTTGAATGAAAACCAACTAATGAGGCTAGTGTAGGTACTGGCCTTGTTCACTCCTCGTAAGATGCTTTATGAATGTGATGACGTAAATGTGATTGAATGCAATTACACTTCATTCAATTACCAATATGCACTAAATCTGCTCCTACTTCTTTTTCTCAAATTTATCTTATATCGAATTACTGAGTCCTGAGTGATGGCGGTCGTTGTAGATATGTATGCTTCCGCTAGCTTGTATATTCGAGCCTACATCTTATTAACTCGACAGCTTCTACAATCGCGCTACGTGATATCAAATAGCAACACGACTCAAGCAACTTTAGAATTCCAAACTCCATTCAAACAGTCGATCTGCTTTGGCGTACTAAGTTCCTTCTCCTCCTTCTTACCAATTGCAGCAATGCTTAATAACATCGAAAAAGCGAAATTCCATCAACTTTTTCTAAAGGAGATATCAATATCAGTAAGTCCAGACAGTACGCTTGATCGTTGATGAGGGCACTTCTAATTTTCTTGATTGCAAAGGGTTGTGATTATAATGAAATCAAAAAGGGTTGACGATTAGTGGGATCGTAACGTGAAAACATTGAAAAACAATCCGTGAAAAAATCTACTGTACCATCGATCTTTTGGCTTAGTACTACATTCATTAGGTTCTGTCGTCCGTGATGAGCAACGGTAAAACAAAAAAGAGAGGCACTCCAAATTCATCTAACAGAACGTCAATTTAAGCAATTCTAACAGACGCATTTTCAAAATAATATTTAAAAATAATATATAAACTGTCTCCTACTGTGTAAGTACAAGATCATGACAGCGGTTTCTGATGGTGATCTTTCTACTTGTCCGATCTTCAGGACTCATTTACTCTCACGTGGTTGTCACATAGGAAATCAAAAGCAGAATTCTAACCAAGGCAAAAAACATTTGGACACTTGCGACTGGTTGAGAAGATAAACTTACTTGCAAGCGAACCGCTAAATCGTGATGTGCATCCTTCATTACAAAGAAAAGTTAGGAGTCGTGTGCGATGGGAATATCCTAAGCTAGATGTTCTTCATCAAACAATGGGAGATGGAGGGATAGTTGTTGAACAAAAACTACGATCTATTGATTTTACGTTTCTTAGTGAGAGGTGTGAAATGTGTGAGTTCAGTCGGGTTCGGAATACGGTAGCCGTTAGGTTTGTTCCAAAGTTGGGTTGTTGCACCTCAAACTTGGGTAATTAAACCTTTATTCAAATAATACACAAAATACTACATCACGATTACAACAACGATAAATCGAGAACTAACGCAATAGAATTAACACTAACAATTCTACGAGATTTATAATACAATGATATAACGATAGCCAGTTCAATAGAAAAGGTGGAAAAAGATTGGGTTGAGCCATGAGTGAGACAATGGAGGAGATGTTTACCGTAACTGCTTATATAGGGAGGAGGCGGAGACTTCGGTATGAGGAAATAATGTCCTTTTAATTGTAGTCAGCTATGATAGTCAGCTAAGTTCATTTCCAGAAATATTTTTGAAATTATGCCCTTTATGATCCTTTCCAGAGGCATGTCGAAATTATGACCTTTTATGAATCAGGACATTTGCACTTTCGTTTACCTCCACCATTTCTAAGTTTCGAAACGATGACTCATAAACCACAAATTAATATAATAATTAATATGTTTTTACTTTGCACGTAACTTGAGTGATAAAGTAGAGATTACTCGCCAGAGTATTCTCTACATGAAATCTGGTCTATTTTTTTAGCAAAAAGAAAAAACAAAGCCTAAATTATTAGAATCCAAATGATAAAGTGTTCGCTAAAAGACAGGGTTGAATATCTATTCAGTCATTGCACATTTGGCGCAGTTATTAGAATACGTTCTTAAAAAATGGTTGCTGGATAGTTCACGAGAATTCCAACAGTAACGACTGACTGAAACAGTTTCATAAAAATTAAAAACGCTGTAAACATTATGATATCCATTCTTCATTTCTACTGAAGGTGAATGGGATATGTGGTGGGCTCCGCACAACAAGTAAAGGCGGACCATTCAATCATCGAGGTAAGTGAATATGGGGCTGCATATCTACTTACCGATAGCGAATTACTCTTAGCTCATATCACTTAATCTATCCTCGTAATACGTTTGTGTCCTCGTGATATGTTCCACATCACAAGACTACAGTCGATATTAAAATTAGAGGCAAAATCGATTGCTTGAGAAGTTGGATCGTTCCAGGTTAAAAAATTGATTTTAAACTTCCACGGCAGACGAGCTTTTAACTAATAAGTCAAAGCTGATTCTATGTGATCGTTTGTCTAATTGCTCTTTATCACTGTTTTTAGACACTCGTCACATATTGAGAATTTCTTTAGTCAATTTCTGAGCAAATAGTAAAGTCGTCGGTTCGGGAGGAACATTCTTTTCACTATAACCATCAAATCAATGTTCATTAACAAACAACTCATTAAGGAGGAGGAAATCGCCGATCTAATAAACACCTACATTCAACGAAATTCCTCTGACTATGACAAGGTATGATGAGAATTTTATTTTGCCTAGAAACGATTAATTTGTAACTAATTGCTAATCTAATCACATTGCCATATCGATCATTTCATAGAACAGTTATTTTCATTGTGCAACATAAAAATGTGCTAGATTTCTTTGCAAAAAAAAATCTACTATTTTACTTTGCTTTTAGAAACCATGGGATAAAGGAGTATTCAATTACGAAACGTACAATGAGGTACTACGAGCTAATAATCCGAATGTCATACCTAGTACGTGAAAGCAGCGTAATTTGACTCACTATGTACACTAGCTTAAGCGGCTCTGAAACACTATTTCGGCTGTATAATGTTGCATTTGAGAAATTTATGGTTAATGGCTATGTATTATCACGTTAAAACACGATACACTTTCTAACGTCTTTGTCAGATCTAATTTTCTTACTTCAAAGATGTCAACTTGATTTGTTCATTTTCTTTTCACAATGTTGGACGTATGTGAATATTTCAAACTTCTTTTTTCACTCGTCTGAAATGGAAAGTTGTTTGAAATACAAAGCATCATTTCGTAGAGCTTCGATTATCTTTTCACCACTCTTCATTATCATTTCTATCAACAAACAATTTTCAACAAGTTCTTTTGTTTCAGCCATCCCACTGCCTCTTTCTTGGAAAACTCTACAGACAATCGTTCAACACTCAAAAGGCATTCCAGTTGTGCAAGAAATAGACGCATCTTTTACATATGAGGATCTTTCGGTCATGGTAACTCTACGTGCTACGGGTCAACTTTACGTATAATAAAATAAGAAAAACATTCAGAAACAACCACCAGGTTCATCGTGCTCAATGTATCAACTCGGTGAATTAAACGCTGGAGTGTCCCTCGGAGTTGATAACTCCAGAACCTAATTTTTTCTACAATAGGGTTAACATGTATTAGCTCAGATATCTGGCATAAATCGTGACATGCTTTACTACTTTTGGACATCAAGTTTCTGAAGCCTTTCCATGTATGCAATCATTTAGTTTGCATTTTTCAAGGATTATTCAACGGTTATTATTTTGAAACGGAAAATTTATGAATTTTATGACACTGTAAGAAACTTAATGGGAACAGGAACATAAATGTTTTTGAGCAAATCGTTCGGCAACTCTTCACTTCATTTAGACACAGTAAATTACTCAAAAGCATTATTGATTCACATCATGGATGCCTGGATGTGGTTATACATGAATCACATGAACACACATGAACTTATTCTTGTTAAGTGAATCAACGAAAGATTGATTTGCAGCGAATTGCAATCTGTAAATGAAAGAGATTCTATGGAAAAAAGCTTTGAGTGAGTTGTATGGGTACTAAATTGAGATGCAGTTAAACTCTATTGCCAACCAAGAAGTTCAGATAAAAGGTTTTGGAATGGTTGAAACAAATGAAGTCGTAGTTTGTTAATTCAGTCATTACAATGACCAACATTGTTCATCATTAACTACATGTAAAACTGTATACCTCACTTCAATTAGAGCTCCTATTTTCTCCTCTTTTCATTGTAAGCTAAAAGCCTTTAATGGAAAATGACATAGGGGAATAAATTGTGGTATTGTGCTAAAAGCATTTACTATGATAATACCAAAATGTTATTCATAGTTTGGTTGTAGCCACAAATGATTAATTTCTCAAAAAGAAGACAGCTATGTTGCTCACAAAAGAAAAACAAAAAGAAGGCTAAAATTCCTGATGTTGGGGGGATGGTGAATAGTTCAATGGCAAAAATGACACAGGGTTATGCAGGCCCGAATCAAATGCAGGTCCGCGACTGCATTCTAGATCTACCAAGTCCTCCATTCCTCGGAGTCGTTCAGTTGCGGCCAGAGAAATCTGGTTAAAATAAGCTGCATTAACTTAGCAATAAATCCAATTCACTGAATGGTTCAGGCCCACATTCAATCACCTCCACAAAAATTACGTTGAGCACGAATGCGTATTCTCATCCCCACAATAAAGATAGATCAATGTTAAAGCTATACGCTATTTATAGTTATTATTACTATTATTACTGTTATCCAAGCTTGAGTTGGGACCTAAATATTTCATTGGCCTACTTTTGGTAGGTACCAAATTGAACGATATGACCAGCCACTACAGAACTCAGCTTAAATGCTGAAAATGTTGGGAATGATCATGCTGCTCTCCTAAAATCTTGGCTGCTGCACGTCGTCTATGACCATTTCATAGTCAATAGGATTGGCAGAAGATATTCAAGAAAACAATACGATTGAATGGGATTTCAGACATTCATTAACGAAACCAACTATTTTCTCAAATCATCATGATATCGTGAAAGTTGTAATTACCGCTTAACTTCACCATCGTTAGTCTCGGGAATGTTTTCAAATTTGTAGAGAGACGCTTTTGTGTGTTAAGCAAGAAACACACATCCACATTTTTATCTCTCTTTAACTTAGTACTTCTTTCACTGGAAAAGTAATCAGATCAGTGTAGATTTTAATGATCTCCAAGCAACCTAATGTTTAAAAAAAACAAACAGTTTTCTTCTTAACACTATCGTTATTGAACTGGCTTATATAGAAGAAAGAAGTGTTCATTCATCATAAAACTACAATCAATGACTTGGAATATAATGATGACCAGAGCGAAAAACTTCCTGAATTCATTGTCATTGATGATGATCATCTGGAATGAATTGTTTTATAAATCTCGATTTCTGCTCGAAAAAATTCTCTGACATAGATGAACAATTGACCACATCATAAATTCTGAACTATTGATATCGCAACCACTGTATATGACACAATATCGAGTCACCATAGTCTTTTCTTTGAATTCTTTTTTTTTGTCTAGAAGTGAAATAAGGTGCAGAATGGAAGTAATCACTAATCACACAGGAAATCACATAAAATTAGGAATCACTCTTTGAATAGTACTATTTATCGTGATATGAAGGATAAGCACTTACGTAATCTATCTCGTTGTGGAGAAGCACCACCTTCGTCTTTATGTCATGGTGGTGTTTGAATGAGAATGGTCTATACAATCACTTGAGAGAGCTAGTGTGTTGCCAATTCAATGCTTATTATGCTAATGCAAATTCACCGACTGTGGGTTGGACGGGTTGGTTAGTCCGGGAACCAGACTCGAACGGGTGTACCAGGCCCGCGTTTCACTGTGGCCCCTTCTACCACTGCGCCACTCGATTCTTCTTATAGCAACGTTAAACAAAAATATTGTTAATTAGTAAAAAATTCACTTGAAAAGAAGAGCAAGAGGCAGTTGTGATGTTGATAAGTACTTGACGAACATTGACTGAAGATGAGTAAATTTTCTAAGATTTGACGAATGTAATATTTTTACTGGAAGAATAAATAAAAAAATGTGTCATTCAAATTTAACAGTCACTTCTATCAATTCTTAAACTAGTTGAGAAAGAATGCACGTGTTGTTTCGATAGTCACCTTTCCTAAAGCCTCACATTATCAATTTGCAGATTTCAACACTTTGAGAAAAAATAGCAAAGGAAATAAGCGTAATTTAGAAGAGAATAAAAGACAAGCACATTGACGTAGTGCAGCAAGCGGAAATGTTAAAAATATGTCTTTATAATAAGAACAGATGAAACGCGATCTATGAACAACGTAGACTTTCGCATTGATTTCAATATCATGCTGAATCATGGGACCATCATTCTTGGCAGCTTCAGCCTTGTAGATCGTCTGGTTGAGGAATTCTGCATAATGGACGTCGTAGCTGTCGATTTCGACAGATACAAGACTGCTGTTTTAGCGATTTTCATCATAAATAATTTCATTGAAACACATAATAGTGGACACCAATGGCAGTCGTTCTCAGACATCAAACCTATTCGCATTTCATACCGATTTCCATTTATGACAGCGAAAAATTTGAGCAATTACAATACAATTATTCGGAAACTAATGTCTATTTCACCTCTTTATCTACTTCCTATTTTATTCTTAAATTTCAAACCACAAGACTCATATAGTTATATATATATTACTATCCCGATCAATAATAAAAATAAACCAGGTAGTATTTCATAAAATTATTGTTAACAAAGTAAAAATAACTTTGAAGACACACTAGGATTATTCTTAAATATTTACTATGTACATATACTATAATTGCACCGTTTAATAAATAAATTTGAATAGTCCATATGTTATCAGTTGTTTAGAGGTGTTTCATGAGGTCCAAACATTGAATCATACACGACGTATCCTGAAACAATCGATTATTGATGTAGATATAGAATAGTGTTCAATTCAATAGAGATCATATCAATGAAATCAACCGATCTCTGAAAAGTGATATTAACGAACGATTTTCGGCTATTCACATAAGCTGTCGCTTTGTGGTTTTACGATGCTGGTTCAATTGTTATTACACAATTTGCGATTGAAATTCAACTAAATAATTGAAGTCAAACCTTGGAAATGTCACTGAGCAAATATTTATGAGAAAGCTTTTCGCAACTGTCTACTTTAGTTGGATTGCAGATCACCTGGAAGACAAAAAAAAACTCATAGGAATGTATAAGAAGGATGAGTATCAGTATAGCACAAAGCTTAAAGTATCCTAACCCCTTCGTGCGTGCAAGTGCAGGTAACGCACGGTGTGATATGTGTCGAATCACCCATCGCTATCGTTCGACCGTTCATTTCGCAATGTTCTGATTAAAAAACAAAGCAAATATTTCATGCATTCTTAGTGGAATAGTATTAAAATAATACAAAAATGAATTTTAATTTTTCTAATCAACAGAGTAAGGATAAAAACACTAAAGTGTATTTCCCCTATAGACATTAGATTCTCCATTGAAAATTGTTCAAATTCTAATTCTAACAGAATACGTTTAAGAAAGAGTAATCAACAAAACCGAAAGGATTCGACATTTTCTCACTTCGGTCTTTCCAGTGCCTCAGATCTAATTGTGGTATGTCTTCACAAGGCACCTGAGCGTTTCTAGAATAAGCAAAAATAACGAAATAGTCAATATGAAAATAAATGAAACATTTCGTCGACAAAATCACCTACATTAGGTCGTCTGGGATATCAAACACGTTCGGTTGTATCGATCGTAAATATCGACTATTTGCACAGAGAATTGATGAAAGTCGGACTTTTCGGATTTCACTTAGTTGGACTTAAAAAGGATTGTATTGAATAGGAATATAAGCTTAGTAGACAAAAGAAGAGAACTGTTTGGTATTAAGGATGAAGGTAATAAACATTGGCGTTATCTAACTATTTGTGGATATACAACACACATTCACTTTTCTTCTTACTGACAAGATGTTTAAATAAGAGTAATCTATACATTTGCTTATAATAAATAGTCTGTTACCAAGTCTGTATGGCATACCCTCCTAGATTCATTAGCCACTAAAAGAATGATTCTTAAGTGATGGAAGGCTTGGTTTGTCTCTGGAAGTGAGCCTGCATGCAGTGATTGGTTCACATATCACTGCAGCTACTTCCACCATTGCACTTCGCGAGCCCCTCCCCTCCCCTCCACCCCGTAACCATATGTTTTCAGATCAACACCCAAAAAATTTGTTGCTCACCAGTACTGTAATAAAGTGGACAAAAAATTATGGCTGGGAGCAAAACCCTGCTTCCTATTTATAATTTTTCCTTTTGAATCAATCTTATTTGTTATAAATTTGATCTAACAAATATAACGAGGGGAGATATACTCGCTGACTTAATTGTCGAACCATTCGATTCACTAAAAGAACGTCAGCGGAAGCTGCCCAATGCACAAATATTCTACTTGAGATGATAGTCTTTAAGTCAGATGTTCAACTTTGTATTGAGCGACCAACCAGGAGTGAATTTAGCCACACCATCGTTTTCATAGAAAAATCTATCACACTTCTTGAGGCGTCCAAACTGTTCAGCAAGTATACATGACATTGTTGGTCCGAGCTGAAATATTTGATCGGTAAAAAAAACCACTGTCTGCTGAAAATCTAGTTGTCCTTACTATTGCTCTTGTTTTGAATACTTAAATGTATAAGGAATCTTTTTAATATTAATTTCAGCTCTTTTCCTTCCTACTCAAATAATGGTTTGGAAGATGAAATTAGTGTAGCTAAATTCATATGATATCGGCCACATAAAAGAAAAAAACATAAGAAAAAAGATATCCATAAATCAAAGAATGGACTCCTTGATTCTGCTGTGCTTGTGAATTCACTTTCTGTACGCACAAAGAAATATCTATGCCTGCATACGTACTTGTGCTTATGTGTATATGGATTGTATCCTGGTCGTCGATACGATCAAAAGCCTGCAATCGAACGACTAGGAAGTACATGGAAGACGGATAGTGGTCGCCTCCAACAAATAAACTCCAGTATACTCATTGGGATAGACTGCCAAGTTGCCCATGAGTGAAGCTAATTTTTTTAGCTACTGCAGAACGCATTTGCAAGCTAGCCATGGGAACACAATTAAAACAATGGCATCATTCTCCTGACCCGAAAGAGTCCTCGGTACGGCAGCGTCGGGTAGGACAAGCACGAAATCACTGCTGAAATCTCAGAACCAACCTATTCTGCCCAGATATAAAAAGACCAAGATGATAGTACACACATACAACGCACGAACACTTGCAGTAGAATCCTAAATAGAAGAAATTCTAATGCACTTTAAGAAAATTAAGTACGATGTCATTGGACTGGCCGAAACGAGAAGACACCAGCCACTAAGCGTTGATTGCGACACTGGAGAAGAAATGTTCCATAAAACATTTAACAGCAGAGGTCACAGTGACGCAGTTGTAGTCGTTTACTTGAATTTGGCCATGAGCTCCAATTTTTTTTGAACAACTATCAACCTTATGGGACGTTTAAGATTCTAAAGGCGTGCTTTGATCTCAGCTTTGACAATCTTCATCGCATACGATGCAACATCAGATCGCGGCGATGAAGATGAATTTCTCATACAAGTCGGATGGAATGAATACTAGAGAGCGCCTAGGAAATTTCGACGACCATTACAAACAAGCTGATTCATGACAGCTCATATCACCTATGATGAAGGTTAGAGTCTCTTGATCCAAAGTCTTCATAATCTAAAGTATCACATAGGAAATGAAAGATTTTCCTTAACGGATGTCGCATTTGTCCGAAAGTTCTATACGAGAT
>KN716174.1:519763-546079 GCA_000816705.1 Dictyocaulus viviparus
TCACTTTCATTCAAACACCACTATAACATCAAAGAAAACAAATCGGTAGCACATCTCCAAACGGAGACAGTTTACACTGACGTTCATTCTTCCCTCTTAATCAAAAGACAGACAATGCTTAACACAATATTAAAACAGTATGATCAACAAGAATGTATATCACATTTTATCGCTGTTGCAATGGTAATGTAGTATTTTTCTACACTGCTTAAACAAAGGTTTAATTACGCAAATTTGAGGTGTAATAACTCAAGTTTGGAGCAAACCTAACAGCTACGGAACCCGAACCTGAATTAACACAGTTACCACTAAGAAAAACTTCGTCTGTAAAGACTGCTCCAGCTTGAACCATTAACAAAAAACAGGAAGTCTAAGCAAAAACATGAAAGCACTATTATACCTACAATAAACAGCCGGAGAATCCAACAAAAAGTCGTTCGAGTTGCTACATGCTTATCATAACAAGAATATAATTTTATTGCAACATTTCCATTTGTGAAGTAAATGGGACGTTCGTACTTTCGTACTCTGTCCATAATAAATTTAGAATGAACGTTAAAACTTAGACAAATTTTCAATGAAGTTAAATTTATTTGAATAAAAGTACTCCATTCGATCTCTGTTTACGACTACACAAGTATTTTGAACTACCTTATTTTTAGCAAGCTTGATGAATAGTAGTGAATGGAAAAAAGAACACTCACTATGCCGTAAATTTGATATTTCACGCCTCTGTTGGTCTTTAAGATTGTGGATAGCCAAATTTACAACCTATAACACTACGATACAAAAGTTTCATCAGAAAGTATCAAATTGTTAAAAACAGTGTATGATAGGCAGAACCTTTTCTAAAGTATCCTGTGATACTGGAAATGTTGGTTTTCCTTCCAAATCCTTCCACTCGGTAAGCGACGGTGATGCAAGCAGTGAGGAATGGCAATCAATTTCCATGTTTCTGAGCAAAATGGTGAGTATTCGAAATCTTGCAGAAAAAAATGAAAATTTCTGTGAAATGTTATTAAGTGAGGAAGAAAAATCACTCAATATCACCAGCAAATCAAATTATCATTACAAGAATATCTATTGGTTATTCATATTATAAAACATATTTATACGCATTTATTGTTATATTGCGTGTAAATACATCATATTCTGATATAAGTATATATAGTAAATGCATATATATTGGTTTTTAGCCTATGGAATTATAGGCAATATAGCAAACAACTACGTGAAGAAGCATTCAATACTTGAAAATTGATATCGTCTGAAAAAATATTCAAGAAAGCTGAGTGAAATAATGTCATGCGTATTTGTTTTATTATTTATTTGACATTATTCATTCATCCAATTATTTATTTATCCTTTCTTTTCCTTCCCAAATTCAAAATACCATTTGGTAGGTGTAGAGTCGTACAGTATTCGGACAAAACAAGATTAGGCCAGATCAGCTAAAGAGTCTACCGCCAGCCCTCATTGAAACACTAGACTCTTCATACGTAAGCTATCAAAATAAATGCAAAGTTTTAATGTAGTGGAAAACTAGCTAGCAAGACTATGCTGTTGCAGAAACAGGGTGTTGTTGATGATCTGGACAATTGTCGCCCCATCTCAACTTGCTTATAAGCTTGTCACATGAGTCATCATGCTTAACAAGACTGGTAATACGGTAGATGAAAAGCGAACAAGTAGGTAAGCAAGGTTTTGAGAAGGGTTTGACACGATGGACAATCATCACACAAATGTGAGGTTCACGGAAGAATTACGAGAACACAAATTCCGCTTTGCTAACCTTCATCGATCTCAAAGTAGTTATGTTGAAACACAAGCAGCCACGGAAGCGTTGACTTAGCAGGCGTTTATCATACGTACAACAGTTATAGTGAGCTATATAAGTATCTCATTATGAACATTTCTTCACAACATGATGATATCATCATTAGTCTAATAACTGTATAACATAGCGACACTTATGCCGAAGACTCCATTGAACTAAGGAAAGAACAAACAAAACAAATTTTAACCGACTTTGATACTGCTTGTAAAGTAATTGATTGAAATTAAATTTCTAGATAACAATGTCATGCAATACACGTGCGCTTCTGATACCTCGTCTACAATCAACGGAAATAATATGTCGGAATGGACAAGTATTATGTACCATGATTTTGAAAATAATCTGGTAAGCGACATACCACCAGAGTTATGAAGAAGAAAGCAAACAACTTAGGGAACATACAAAAGCATCAAGAATAAAGTGATTACCGCAAATATTGTTATGCTCCGCCTCCGAACCCATTTTTTAAACACCACGTTGGGTTCCTCTTGCCTTATCATAAGCCTCAAAAACTTGTACATGAGAAATCAGGATCAAAAATCACTGTCCACTAAAAAATCACAATTCAGGGCTCCATAAAAAGTGTGATGCTAGGCGTTTCTTATATCACGTAAGTTAGGAGGGGATTTAAAGTTCTAAGTTACGTAAGCGATCAGAGACCCGTACACGCCTACCATCAAACATTAGGTGGGCCTGAAATGTGATGAGAATGGATGATGGACGGTGCACTCGAGTCGTAAGTTATAAAATTCCAACAGACATAAACACACTGCAGGAAAACCACCTGTCGAATATTTCGACCTCTTGACGAAGGTTCTAAGTGAAGATTACGATGCTTATCGAGAAGAGAGCGAAAAGAATCCACTGGAGTACTCCTGTGCACGATTGGAAAAAATGGACGTTTTACTGGCACCCGTTTGACTCTTGTCAATGATCAATGGAAATTCAGATAATCCAAATGAATCATTTGACGCATGTATCGAACAATTTCTTGCAAGGAAAAGAAATGCTAGGTTTCAAGGTTCGAAGATCTGTGTTTATTGCTACAAGTTGCCTGAACAATGGGTTAAGAACAGGACTCTAGGTATTTTTGGAAGATAAAATATAACAGAATGACATATTGGATGTCATGTGTACATCTTGGATATTTATCAAGCGGCAAAAGCTTAGCATAAACGCTGTGTACTTCGGCCTCCGGCTTAAGAGTTGCTTATGATAATAGTGATTCGACGAAATCAAACCGAAATGTTAGAGATACGAAAGAATGGGTCCAACAGCTGAACACTATTAATTAAAGCATTGCACCAAATCTCAGTATTGTTTTTAACAGTTGCAGAAGAACTCACTCGAAGATATTGTCCCGCATGAATACATTACTTTGAATTTTTTTTACATCTGTATTCGAACAAATGATCTCTGCTAATGTGGTTTTTCGCAATTCCATAAGTTGTTTTTCGGTAAATCCGGACTGCGCGAAATAGTTCTCGTACCAAAATCGATCACCTCGCCGAGTCTAAAGCTATATTTGTTCATTTCAACATCGACTAACAATATTAGTTTAAAGTGCATCTAATTTTAATATGTAAAAACTATTAACTTTAAATTGAACAACAAAAGTGAAATAGTGAAAAAGATAGGACAAGATAATGTGTAACTTCTTTATGTTCGATTATTGCATAATGAAATATCTCCTACTTTTTGAAATTGCTTGCCGGCAATGCAAGTCATGGTGGGACCGAAAAGTGACCCTTTTAGCGGTTGTTCAGCTAGCACACCAATCAGCAGATCAATATCATCCACATTTTCGTATATCGTGCTAATATAGTCGATTTTTGCGTCGTTTATAAGATATTCCTTTAATTCGTGAAAAGATCGCACCTGAAACGATTGTCAACATGAAAGCAAAATGAACGTCAATGTAAGAAGATCCACGCCGCTCCGGACTTAAGTGTAATTAGTTGCTAGAAATGAATTCAATCTTAGGACTAACATTAATCGTAGAGTAAAAGTATACCGCCAAAAGCCACAAGAGGTGTATAATTCTGTCTTTTCAATATCAAATCGAACAAGTTTCGCCTTGCTGAGGTTGTTATTCTTTATTTGATTAAAATGCACAGGGTATTCACTGAATTGCTCACAAAAAAAAGAAATAGTTTTTTTTATTATGTTTGGATAAAATATAATATCAACTATATGAAATAACGATATCAAAAACAAATTCACAATGGTGATAATAGAATTTCTAAGGTTCCACTAGTTATAGATAGATAGCTATTACTGTTTATGTACGATGTTTCACTCGGTAATACTCAAACTGTGTTACATCTCATCGTGGCTAAAAGCTAATCTTATAACATTTACATTTCCACATGGCAGTCCAACTAAGAATACCTCGATCATAAGAATGCTTTAGTAAGAGTCTTCCATAACTAGAAAAAGCAGAACGCTACGCCAGCAATACTAACGTCAGAATCACAACACATCTACATCGTTTGAGTGATGTTAGTATTTAGACAATCGATAACAGTCAACTGTATCTCAAGTTAAACGGAACGTCATCATAAACGGACAAAACGAGCACGCTTTCGTCGCTGAAACTTGGAGGAGTTGCCGCAAGATGATTTCGGTTTCCGTATCACTGTCGCACCTCCACCACTGCGCCATTCGGCTCTCCAGGCATTACTAGAGAAAGAAATTCCTTCGAATCTTTCTCGTTCTATGAATTCAATGCCAGACCATAAAACATTCTCTGTAGAAAACCACCTTAAATTCTACACTCTGAGTTTAGGTTGCGGTAAAAAGCTTGAAAAGCTTCTAACAAGATAGTTGCAAACCTTCGAGCTAGTTCTTAAGCAAATTTCACAAGGTTTTCACGAAGACAACACATAAGAAGAACACCGGATAAGTCCTAAATTGAAGAACAAGAAGTTCACGGAAGTTTTTTCTTGCTTGGATCATATTTAAAGATTATAGTCACCACTTGACACTTGTTCTATGCTTCCTTAAATAATGAAAAACTTTCAACGACGCCAAAATAAAATATGTATTGCTAGTGCTTGCTGATGAAGAAGTGCAGCCGTCCTGTAGAAACTTGGTGGACGACTAGTATCGAGACATCACAAAGAAGACTGACCAAACCCCTATTCCACTTAAAAAGAAATTCGATAAGGCGATGCAAATTCACAAAGCTGTTCATTGCTATCTTAAGTTGGATAATGAAATTGTTAAACAGAGGCAAAATGTACATACGCATCGATGAACAATATATACGAAACCTACCTTTTGCATATGGCATCATCTTATTTTCGTGTATAGAAAAGGAGCAAAGATATTCAACGAATTAAACCAAGTGTGAAAAAGGATGGATCTTCGAATAAACAAGAATGACAGTTCATGGAAAGACGATAGTAGGAAATAAATTTAACTAAATTTGATGGACTTCAAATTTAAAAAATCTAGATCTCTCCCGTGCTAACCAGGTCTCATGAGCATGGAGAACATGATGAGGCGTGAATTATGAAAGCTGCACTGAATGTGTTCAGACTTTCCATAAATATCTCCTACCACAAGGTTCAACAAACCCCTAAATATGTGCTCACCTTTTCAATTCCACACTTCTTTCAGCACAGTTATGTAGCCCAAATATGGTTTGATACCTCAGTCGTATTGAAGGTGTTATGAACTACTCACAGAGCACTCGAATAGTGTTTCTAAAGCATATTCGGCAAATTAACTACTAATGTTGACTTCGCAGCTCAGACCTAAATATTTCACGTCTTCAAAACCCAAAAGAATATACGTTAGAAACAGAGCATAGTCATATGTCAGTAATATTATGAGAATAGACGGCGATAAATGAACCAGAGGCTGGTATAATGCAAGGCAATAAGCTACAAATATCTTCCTAGACGAACAATTACAAGATGGGCGGATATGTTTAGGGATAAAGTCAAGAGCCACCACAATCATTACTGACAGTCGCTGTAAGCACATGAAGAAACTGAAGTTGCCTGCACAATGCGTGAATAACAGGATCTTCAGGTATTTTTGGATGATAAAATATAACAGAATGACATATTGAATGTCATGTGTAGTATATCTTGTATATTTATAGGAGAGCGAAAGCTTAACATAAAAACTATAATGTGAGGAACAGTAATGAAGGCACTAAAAGTGCTAAATAATAAAATTTCGCATTAAAAAAGAGTCTTGAACATAAATATAGTTAGTTTCAATATAAATAATAACAAAAAAACATCTCATAAAAATCAACTCCTTTTCGCCCTTACCTTTCCTAGGCCACACTGAGCACGTACTACGGTATATGAATGTATGCCATGATCTCTTCCCAGCATCAGAGCAATTGACATTAAATCTAGACCAATATCCAACTGATCTTTTAGGAATTCGTTTTTGATCTCGTCATTTATTCTCAACATTGGCTTTGCGATATTTGTTGAAAGGAGATGTCTGTAACAGTTATATCTTTTTTTTTGGATAACATCGGAAAGGTGACTTAATTATTCAATCAGTGAAAAATCCTAAATACATAAATAGGTAAGCAAATAGTAAGAAAATGGATCTAGCTGCAATACAAGTGTACCTTATGGCTTTCGCCCATTGTATTTGTTATAATTAACGACAAAACTTCTCTTACCTTAATATATTCTCGACACCATGATGTTCGTGCAGTTTAGTCGGATTATTAAAAGATGAAAACATTTTGTCTTGAGGTAAAAGAACCCAAAGGATATAGGGGAATGTAACGGCAAATTCGTTCAATACTGCTCCTTCAACGGACATATCATAGTCTGAATCAAAACCGGATTCATGTAACGACAGCCCGTACTTTCTGAAACGTTACAACAGAGTTGTGTTTAACGTAATAGAAATATTAAAATGTATTAACAAAAAAAAATACGCCTTTACTGCGGAAAATATTATTTATCGAAAAAAAAATATGCAACAACATATTATGACTTCTTGTTAATTTATTATCAGGCATTACATATTTCTATTTAAGCTTAATTTCATCTCGACAAGTGTATATGAACTCAGTAACATAAAAAAGCTCAGTACTCCGCAATAATTTGTATAAGAAAGAATAATTTGTTTTTATTCGAATACGATACGACTTGTCTGGTTCTAAAACTCAAAGTGTATTAGTACCAGTCCTTTCATCGAAATACTATACTATTCCCATTATCAATGCATTCTATTGCTTTATGGCGTGCAAAATTTCAAAGGTGTTCTGGATGAATATCATGAGTTCAATTCTGAATCGGATACAAGAATGGCTCGAGATCACACGTAGTATGACAAACTATACGTTATTCGATAAGGAGGATTCATTTTTCGCCAATGTGATTTCGACGCGATAAGTCTCTAATTGATCTTCACGCAGAAGACTCATCAAAAACGGTGGGTAAATAATAAGTTTATTGCTCTTGTTCATAGGTTTGATGCCTTCTCTGTTTGAGTAGCAGTTTCGCTGACGGAATCGTGAAAAACCTGCCTGACCTTTTGAGGCTCTGAAGAGGGCGGAATTGACGAAACATCAGTCATATGAATAAGGCATATTTAGCAAAATCGTGTATTCTTAGAATAAAAAAAAATTTACATATTTGCGAAATATTGAGGTTAATTGATAGTTTCCAGCAGCACGGTTCCTGCTGCCCAAACAATAGAAGCCTTGAACGTAAGCAGAATAGAAAATGACTAGTTGTTTCTCGATGAGTGATTGATGGTCAGTACCCGAAATCACACGACAGAGAGGAAATCAAAATTTGCTAGCCAGCTACTAAGGATTAGAATGTAGACGCCGGCGCATACGCAAAACTATTGAAAACTAGGCGGGCTTGATAGAAATGATAACAGACGGATAAGCTATTGGATTTGACTGGATATTGAATACAACACAGAAAGACAACAAGTCTGAAAGTCAAAAAATAGGGTTCAATAAAAAGATAATGATACATATTAACTTCCTAAACAAAACGTGCTAAACTATATAATCGTGAATTTTAAAACAAGTGAAAAGGAAATTGTTTTAAAAATTGTGTAGTGAGGCTACCAACACTTGAAATTGCAACTTCTATAATTCTTGAGGCCAGTTAGGTGATATAAGTGCTCATTGCCAAAATTGTAAAGGTATCGATACAAGGTATTTACTTACTGCAAGACAGCCTAGTGCACTCAATTTTTCGCACACAATTAATCAGATAGACAAATGCTTCACATTAAACTGCCTCGAAAAAATTAAAAACGAGGAAAAATAAAGACAAATAGGTAGCCTATAGAGATTGGAAGAAAAACAATGCTTTCAATGACTTTTACATAATATTATACCACGGACCTCCTTCAGTGAGAGATCCCAAGCCGGTTAACCGCAGGGATACGTCGCACAACCCCAATGGTAGATAGGTGGTGAGTTGCGGACCAAAAGCGACCAAAAGTGACCCCTTATCCACTTGGATGTGAGAGTCTCTTAATGGAAAACACAATTACAAAATAGACAAGGTCATAGTAATTAGGTCCTACCCAATGGATGTCGCAGTTGTTCCAAAGTTCTTTACAAGATCGGACTATCGCATTGTTCGAGTCAAATTTTCCATCACATGCAGAAGAGAAAAAACTGCAATTTTTAGGAAACGGAATCCCGAAACAAGACCGAAATGAGATTTATACAACTATATGGCTAGCTATTGGGAAGGTACCGTTATCGACAACATTGATGAGAAATATGATCGGCTGATCAGTATCTTCACCACAGAGCAAAAAACACCAAGAGTTCAATAACTACTGAAAAGCGTTTGTCTTCAAGAGCTCTTGAGTTGATGTGCCAACGTGGAGCAGCTAAAGCCGCAGGCAATAACCGGCTGACGTCCGAACTTACGAAACGCTGCAGAAAAGCGATAAAAAAGACCTCAAGGAGAGAAGAGCAGAAATGATGAATAAATAAGGTAGAGGTTGGCAAAAGCATTCGCTATGCTCGCCGAGGCTTCAAAAATCAGAAAACCATGATGACTGCTGTCCGAAGCCAGGACGGAACACTTACCACTTCCACAGAGGCAATGGAGAATATCATTTACGATTACCATCCCAATTTCTTTGGTAGCCAAATTCGTCTAAGAAGACATAACTTCTATATTATCCCGTTGTTCGTTCTAGTAGATCATGTTGTGTATAACACATAATTAACCTTCCGTTTAACCTCTTCGGCTATTCATAGTGTAGCATCACTACCTCTCATTACATTTATAATTCTATCGTAATTTAATTATCATTCCTAATAAGACATCTCTTGATGCCAACTCATATATTGAGTAGCTATGTTAAACACGTTTAGTAAAAAATACCCACGCGACAGTTAGCAAAGGGTTATATTTAACCACAATCATCTTCTAAAAAATTTTCCCATAATGAATTAAAGAGGATAAATACTCACTTAATATTTTCTCGTCCGAGCATAATAGGGAGGAATTCGTTGTAGGTAATATGTTGCAGTTGTGCAATAACAATACGTCGGGCTTCTTCGAAAAGTCGTGAATCCGACCAATGACGGTTTTGCTCCTCAAAACTACTTTCTTTTTTTGCTTGCATATCGGATTACTTTAATCCTTTTATCTTTCAATCAAAGAAACAATGTCTTCAATAAGAAGTGTACTATTCAAATAAAAGAGTACTACATCCTTTGTTATCCAGCGTATTTATATTGCTCCATAGTTGAGCGTTGCTGTTATAAATTCGTTAAGATAAACACTGACATATACAACAAAATCTGTCCTGACTGACTTTTAAAAGACGTGCTATTCGGTTATGTTGTTTGATAAAGACAGTATGAAGAGCGGTCACACCAGGGAGAATGTTCACGTCATCCGAGCCAGAAAGAGAGCAGCTAAAATACTCATCTTTCTAATAGTCTTGGGAAAATCCTTCCATTAAAAAAAATAAACACAATAATAATACGTGGAAATCCCACCATATTTCATATCATAAGCAATTTTTTTGCATGGAATAGTAAGTAACTTGAAAGTAATCAAAAACAAATAACTGGCCGCACCGTCCTTCTTTCTGACATTTCGCTTTTGGATCAATCTGCGGTAACTCTCCTAGGCCTCCATACGTTCGGAGATGACCTGCGATTTTAGAAATTTCATTTTAATAACATACATTGAAATTGCTCAGGCTTGCGGTCTTTTATAGTTGTTATTTCTTACACTTATAAGTTCTAACATTTCGGAATAGGAATTCGTTCAAAAAAATTATCACAGAGTACTTTTTAATCCTTAAGTTTTAATTAAGAGTAGTTCAGTTACAATTCCAAGATTAAACATGAGAGAATTCAACAGCAAAGGAGTCAAACGAATCTGTGTCGAATCACCGTGTGAGAAACTACGCATTTGCTTGGCTCTATCAGGACTAGAACCATAGATAACACTGCCGTCGAGGTAGGAAGATGCCATATTGGCTTGCTCTCGAGGACCCAGAGCGCAACCTAACCTAGGTGCTACCATCGTTCGAGCATGTGGAATGCATGTTAGCCGATTCCTACAACATATGAATGATCAGTAAAGCAAGGTTATTCATATTTTCATGCATTGGCTTTTTTCTAATGCAGATAAAGGAAATAAAAGATAGGGCTTTAATTTTAATCAATCTTTATAGGAAGCCTCACAAATCCGACATCACTACGTAGTGTGGAAGTGACTAAATGCGAGAGTGGTCATAAGAATGATTTCCATAGACCGACTCCTATATAATGGATGCTTGACCACCTCCTATCGAATGATTGCATAAAAATTTTCCGTTTTTTAGTATCAATTAATGAACACGCTAGAGATGGAAAGTATGGTTTCCTAGAGTTAACCGAGATTCCTCACTTAACAATGCATTATTTCCTTACTTCCTTATTGCATTAAGCGGCTTTTCTGGCCTTTTTATTATTACCAATGTGATGCTCATGTTATTAGTTTTAGGCCTTATTTCTTCTTCATGTCAGATATTGACAAGTTGCTAGTGATCTTGAAGCTGGTGAAGCATTCAGATCTAATCAGTTACATAAGTTGCTTTAGAACAAGGTGTTCAATAAAAGGAGCAAGTTCCAATATAAAAACATATATAGTTGTAAGCTAAAGACAGGTAGGGCTAGAAAAAGATAAGCTTTGACTTTAATCAGTCCATGCTGCGGAATACGCTTACGCATTCATGTTCAACATAATGTCGTGGAGGTGACTGAGCGCGATCCTGGTCTAAACAGTGACTCGAGTTGACCAAGTGCTATTTATATTTATTCTTTCTAAGCTCGTGTGATGCCAATTTACTCATTCTGGAAAGACGACTGGTTGTTCTGTAGGCTTAAAGGCGGCCACGGAATTGATTCGAGTTTGCGTATCCCTCCACCGCTGCGATATACACTCTATAGGGAGGAAAATATAGTAAAATATATACGTACAAAAAAATTTTCTTCATTTCTTGTGCAGGATTTCGAATCCAACTTCCTAATCGACGTCATTGTGCTCCTAAGGAGTGTTTTTCCAAATTTGATTAGCTAATCTACGTATTAGTTTTTTACTCTTACGTATAGTTGGTAGCCTATCGCATCAATGCATTCCTCGCCTCACGCTTTGCATTAAATCTGGTACACTAAACCAAAATCTGCCGAACATTGTTTTTATGGTGTGTTTTTCGTTTCTAATTCCCTGACAAACCTTCACGAGATGGCTCAGCTGGATATTTAGAAATGCTAATCACTTTTCTCTGGTAGGCTTATGTGCTTTGGTTATTCATTTAAAAATTCAAAACATTTGTTTATTTTCTCTTGCGCAGAACAGATAACAAACCAGCATTATATCTGTAACAGAGAAGTGAATGGAAGCCAAAAATAGCAGCTTCAATTTTGAACACGTAGGCGATAGTTATGCATGATACTAGTCGTTCCATTTTCAACTCTCCAACGTTTGCAAGGTATTTCTCGGAACATTTGAAAACTTAACAAAACAGATACCCTTTAATAAAGGCAATGAGTTGTACAACTCATGAGCAATGGGTTTTTACTGCTTCTTGACGTTTCGTGATAAAATCGCCTTATTGTAGAGTCATTCGATTTGCGTATAATGAGATAACATGACTCCATCACTAGCGTGATGTTAGGGTGTAGCTTTTGCAGGTTATGCAGGATATAGTTGTAGTTGGGTAGATGTGCTGCCGCCGATTTCAACAGTTCCGTTAAAATAAGTTTCATGAGCCAAGTTATTCTTCTAAGATTGGCTATCCTTTAACCTCAGCACTTGTGAGCTGGATATCTTGACTGTTATCTTGTTTAGCAATACTCGAGGTTGGTATATTGTGTTTTATTGAACACATTGAACACAACACAAACACAGGCTAACTTTTCGGCGAAATCGCCTTTTTCATAGCCTGAAAAAGTCTATGTCAATTGCACGCTCTACTTAGTCAAACACCATCGCTAATCTTGCCAAAGAAATCACCAACATGAATTTTCAACACCCAATCAAACATAATGAACAATTTTCCAAATGTCTAAAGTGAAAATCTCTGCATAAAAAACGGGAACATCCGCAGAAAGTTTTCAATGCATTCTCGATCATTGCCAGAGCGTTCATAAACAGAAAAGACGAGTGCATTATAGTTTTAAATGATCAATTACCAGACTGAAAATGCAAGCATTATTCTTAACTCCCAGACTTTAGTTTTAACGTCAACGAAAATGGTCCTCTGTATCAAAAAAACGCAGAAAATTTTCCTACAAATATGAGTCTCTTGAAGCAGCTGATTCATTAGGTTTCCGAACATTAGCTGCAGAAGTCTTTTGTAATGCTCATGACAATGACTGATTAATTGAATCGCATACTAATATGAACCTTCTAAGCTCCAAAGAAGGCGATTTAGCTGAATGGTCAGCCTATGTTTGTGTTAACTATTGCTTTCTAATGAAACAGTCTGTACCGGACTGTTTAACAAGAATGAAATTGATATCATATATTTCAGTTATTGCAAATGTAGAGGTAAAAACAAATATTATGAAATGTTATCCGAATTAAAATAAAACAACAAGATGCTGCATCGGATGAAAATCAAGAAAAAAATTTCAAATCTATGAGAAATTACCACATCACAAACGTATTACCGTCATAGCGGCAAAAAGAAGTAGTGCCCCATTTTAATTTAAATTTTGAAAGGCATGAGTGAAATACGAAAAAGAGGAAAGTTAACCCTTTCGCCAAAATCCTCCTCAATTATGTTGGAAAATATCCTTTTGATTTAACGTAGAAAATACCACAAAATGGTAAAAACATGTAGAACACCTTTTGTGTGAAAATAAAAAAGTTTTCACAAAAGTATCCTAATATACGCAGTATTTATTATACCTGTATGCTGGATCCGATTTCGGGATTTCTATCACATTGCACTCAGGATGTGAGAAGCTGCGGCGACAACAAGGAAGCGGACGTACCGATCCTAAAATAGCCATGTTGATATGAATGACAATTTGTCCAGGATATATGATATTGAAAATGAATTGTTTAAATTGTTATTGATTTCCATACATCGATTCGTACTTTGCTTAAACAGCAAACTCATGATTGATGTATATACAATGATGACACCTCTTCAATCAATACAGTGCCATTCTGCAATCCGAATTCGTTGTGTGAAAGCTTTTACACGTAATCACAAATGATAGAATCTAACAATCGTAATGAAAAAGTGAAATAGATAGAGTGCTCAGAAGAACTTAAATTGACGTTCCTCTTCTGACAACACAAGTTTCCCGGCTAAAAATTTATTTCATAACATTTACCATCAATTATCGCTTGTGTCTCTACTAAGTCCACCATATCGGACGCGACGAAGTGCATCCAATGCGCGAATAAGGTTGTTACCGATGGATGAGCCTGAAAAATCGCACCACTTCTACGAAATGTCCAGTAATTCCAGATTAGAAATGTATAAATAGTAATTACTAACAAAAAGAAAAACCTTTATAATTTCATCACTTTATCGTGAACGTCTTAACTAATTGTGAAGTCTCAATAAAGGATGATTATCGTGAACAAAAAAAACCTTACATAAGCTATTGGACTGAATAAAGTGAGAGAGAGACCCCGCACTGATGGCAATGGTCTGCCAGTGACGGTTTCACGTGGTGATGAAATTCCTAAATAGAATTGGAATAGGAATACCGTCGGTAGTAAATCAGTATAATCTACAAACAGTAAAGATAGGATACAGAACCAAATTCTATCAAGCTTAAAAAGTGTTCTACGCTCTTCTGGAAAAATTCTAAACTAATAAATAAACTGAAATTGAAAAAGACACTGAATTGCTTGTGAAGAAACTTATAGATGAAACCGCATACTGCCTAACAACGTCAATCACCGGTTCTTCCCCTTGGACATTTTAACGCAATAATTAAATTAAATACCTCTGCTGAGTTAATCGGAAAACATTGTATCTCATGTGGTACTCGAACCGTTATATACGGATGCTCTACCTATTCCGTTACCGATTGCACTACCGAGGTCTGCACTCAGAATATTGCATCAGTTATTATATTTAAGTGGTTTATTATCAGCATTTGCATGCTAACGGGTTTGATCTTCTTAGTCTGTTAGTGCAATCGGTAGAACAACAGAACGGGTATCTGCAGAGACGGGTTTGAATCTAGCCTAAAGTTCAAGGCATCGCGATTCATACAAGATTATTAGTGATATAATAACACCATTATGAGTACCTCATTGCATTGTAATAGACAGAAAAGTATTTTGATGAAAGCGAAAAGAAGCACAAATAATAACATTGAATAAAATTTAGCTATGGCTGTAAACACAGGGACAAATTAGTTCGAAAAATGCATTTTGAACGCAGTGTCGCGCAACACAGAGAAGTTTTAAAATGTAATTGTTTTAAGCGATTACTGCTAACTTCAAAGCGGATAAAAATAATGCTAGTCATTTTTTTAACGAAAGCGGCTTATTGACCGCACACCCACGAATCTTCTCCAGCGAAAAATTTCGGGTTGTAATAAAAGTGTGCACAGAACGAAATAAAATGAAACCGTATCTGAAGAGCACATTGTAAAGCGTTGTTGGTAATCAGTTAGTGGGATTGTGCAAGGTAGTATATTAGGTTCTAAAACTATGTGCAAAATTATATCACTATTAATCGCTATGGTACTTTTTTGAACTTGAGAAGTCATAATATACATTTCGACTTAAAGAGTTTGAACAAAACGAGTCAAGATAAACGATGAATATACGAGAATAGGGTTATGTAACCCATAACCATGCAGGAAACAAGCAATAAGGAAGGGCTTGGAAGTGGTAACATGTCTGAAGGTATTAGTTAGAGCAGCAAAAGCTTGGCGTTATTAACTGATATAGAAGTGAATTTTTATGAATCTATAAATGATGAAAACTGTATGGAAACGAATGAGAAGCATGAATGAGCGTCTTTAAAATGAACACGACAAATACCATCAGCATAGGCCGGTTTGAGCATTCGGGACAACTCTGTATGGCTAGTACCCCATTCTGGCTGCGCAACATTATTACACACACCGGAGTAGGACCTGAAATCAACAAGAAATAAACCAGAATTCGAATTTGAGTTAGCAGATATAGGAATTGTAAATGTGTATTCCAGAATTGAGAGGCTTTTATGTTTTGAGAAACAAACAGTTAATTTCGGACAGAAGTGTTTGATAACGTGTTGCATATCATTAATCCACTAGCAGTAGTGGAAGAAAAATACTAAAAGAAAATACCTGTAATAAGTAGGTGGACACACTTCCAGCGTTGGTATGGGACAATTACCGATTGATGAGGACACTTGGTTTGGATCAACTCCAAAACGAAGCTCTCGCTCTCGTAATCCCAGTCTTAAATGAGGTGAGGTTTTCCTATCTTATAGATGGAAGCTAGATGACATTTTCTACTAAACATCTGTAATGCTAATTGGTAACAATCTGAGCTTTTCAAAATATAAAAAATTTTATTTTCTTCACCAATTTCATACAGTTTTTTGATATGTGATAAAGTCAGTCATGACAGTTCTGCGATCAACCTGAAAAGCAGAACTGTGCACAATGGGTTAGTGGTGTTTTATTTTTTTAACATTCCTTAACACACTTCTGTATAGAAGCTACGTTATTTTAACACTTAGTACAGTCTTCCTTTGTAAAGAATATGAAGGCGTCTTTTTTTTCTCTTTTCTAAATTATCGCTGTCATTCGCATGTCTACAAACTCCTTGAAATTTTAGTTCAAGCGCCAATATAGCGCCACTTTATATGATAAATAATTGCAAATTTAAAGCGCTTCTAAAAGTAGTTGTTAGCGAATTTGACATTGAAAGAATGTCAGTCGATTGTACAGACAATCGACAACTGACAATTCACAAATTTCACTGGATTTTGCTTTCTCCGTTCACAGCGTTATTTTTCGTCGGCAACCGAAAATTAGTTGATAATCACTAGAAAGATAAGCCGGTGTAACACAGCTTTCTAGATTTGTTCGCTTTCCATTTCCCATTTCGGATTACAGAAAATGCTTACAAATAAATTCTGCAAGCGATTCATTAAAAGGTAATGCTCTAGTTAATCATTTCCAGTTATTGGCATACTTAGTAGAGTTGTTATTTGTATTATGAAAGAGCAGATGATTCAATAGAGGCACTAGTTAGTCTCAATAAGAAAACATCTATCGGATTAAAGCTGCATAACACTCCCAAGAATGGGATAAGATTCTCTATGCTAGAAAGATAATAACGGAAATAGTAGAAACATAATTTATAGTTAATAAATAATTCAACTTTTTCTGATTGTTACCTGTAAAAGTGGTTCTCAAACAACTTGAAAAATTCGAATTAATACTGATTTTTCGCTTTTGTTGGCCTCAAGAATATCTTATGAAGTTATTTTCGCATAGAAACGTTGCATATTTAAATTGGTTTTACATCTTAATCTTGATATCCCCGGCTTGAAACAGCCACAAAAACTAGAACCCCAGGCGGATGCGAACTCGGTTCTCTCAGATTTCTGGTCCGCCGTAATGAGTCGTTGACTGCAGAACAGAGGTCGTCGTTATAAGATCACCCCATATATCATACCGTGGGCCCATTATATTATACATCAATTTCATACCATCAAGGCCCATTATAGTTAAAAGAAAATAATGTTAATTACTATGAAGTTTAAACATAAATACTTTAACTCTGTTGAATATACTACAAATACATACTAACGAGTATGATTTTTTATGTACCTACAGTGTCAGTCGTTTTGTGATAGCTATTGAAGTGTAGGCGGATTTACTTCTTTCCACAGCTTTTCTGTCGACGTGATGCATGGTCGTCCATTGTTCCACTGAAGATGCCAAAGGGTGGCCTAAAGCAAACAAACGTAGGCAATGTAAAACTTATTAAGGTACTCCCGTAATTAGTCAGGAAATTGGCAAGAATAGTATTAGATGTAAACTCATAAATTAGAATTTAGAAACATTACCCCGTGAAATCATTTTGTTCTCAAATAAGAAGCATTACAAAGAGTTCAGATGTACTTCAGGGTTAAGTCGAAGTATCTAGTGCATTTCCTTGTTTATGAATGCCAAAAATTCTCTTTCGCCGTATTAGTAAATTGCCACAAGGCTTCTCTATTGAAAGAAACCAGGAAATGACATGAGGAATTGTTGCGCATAACAACTAATGTAAGCAACGAGACACAAATTTTACGATGCTTTATAGCGATAACAGGAACAAAATTATACCTGTAACTGTTTAAAATCGACTAATGGAGATTTAACGCCATTGAATAAATTACTTACAAAAATATAAGCTTCTTAATAAGAGCATACGATGTGCAGCAAATATTCTTCCATTTCGAGCATGCTTACTTTACTACCTCCTCCATTTGTTCCACTTCACTTCAAATAATCCTGTGAACTCTTCATGTATCATGACTCTCAATTTATGGAATATAATAAAATCTTGCTCAATATCCACAGTTGGCACATTTTTGGGGCATAGCGACATGGCACGAGTTGAGCGCCCGCTCGAACTCATGTTCGCCAGTTATACCGAGCAGGAAGACTTAGCTTGTTGCCTATCTGACTGAACGACCTCTCGATATTTCTTTCTACTTGATATCTCCCTGGCGTCACTTCAGTTGTTCATTTGCCCCAGTCTAAGACTGTCATACAGTCTAACTTAAACCTACGCAGCGTAGCACCAATCCAGTTGCTCTTCATACCTTTAACACCTCTGTGCGCCGTTCCATATTTACCACACATTTAGCTTTAAACCTTTATAATACTGTAAGTTTATTTTTTAATCTTTATCTGTAATTGATGTTTACGCAAATTATTATTGTTAATGAGAGTTTAACTTCCAAAATTTGAAATAGAAGCTTATGTAGCAGGCAGAAGTGACTGTATCATGGTGATATATAAGAAAGAGTGTGACCACCGTCGTAATCTATCTCCTCATTTTGGGCCACCAATTAGTCCTGCTATATTGAAGGGTCATTATATGAGAGTGGTCTATGCAGTAACTTGACGGCAAGTGTCTCCAACCCGATGCCGCTTGCCCTCTACCTATAGGATGGAAGACTTGGTCACATTGGGGCGGATTCAATCCGTGCGTACGTTATAAAGTATGCGTGTCACTGTGGCCAGTCATTAGAAATATGGTGTGCAGCTTCCATGATGATATACACAGCAAAAGTATTGGTTCGAAATGTTAGAAAACATTTTTCCTTATGACTTGTAATAAGGTGAGATTCAAAAACCAAACAGTTGAACATATGTGACGTTGATGTTTTTTTTTGCTTCCCTCTTTTTAGAGCTCTTTCGTAGCTCATAAAAGTAGTTCACACATAGATATGTATGGATGGATAGTTAGAAATACAACGTAAAGAGCACAGAAATTACCAGAATAGGAGAATCCAGGATCCGTGTAGTTAAAAAGAGCATGTGTTTCCTTCTTTGCTTCATTAGCAGCAACCCAAAATAATCCGTCTGGTATTCGATGTGAAAGAACGATTCCTGTTAAATGTGAATTGCCACTTCAATAAAGTACAATTAGAATAAAACTCAAAAATGTCACCTCCACTGCTTAATTTCTGGAACAAAAAAACAGCGGAAAAGCATGATTTCACAAATGGAAATATTCTCGAGAAAAGCAAAAGTATAAAGGAAAAAACTACGAAAATCTCACGGGTCTCTTTGACAAATGAAGTTTCCGATTTAGAAATCTCGTTATGACACGGTAGAAACGACTTCCCGCAAGGTATGTTTGAGCCAATACAAAGTGGAACTAATAGTATATACCACAATGCCATCTATAACGAATATTCTAAACAGTATTACTGTTCTTAATAGAACATTGGTGACGAAAAAAGTCGTACAAAAATTTAGCACTTTTGCTAGTATGCAGGAGTGAAATAAGAGTATAACATAAGGTGTAAATGTTAGAACCGTTTTATATTTTATAATAACGACAACGCGTAGGAGAAACCACGCCTCTGTGACAACAGCATAATCAAAAACGGTCTTCTTTTTCGTTCATTCATCCTGCTTAGAAATAATGGTTGAAGAAGTATCATTGTGTCGACCCTCACCTTCTATTTATCATATTTGACTCCTCTGAGGATACTACTAGATAGGTAAAGGACAATTGTGCAAATTGATGTTATCTAGTAATACATCTAGTAGTAGTAGTAATAAAATGTCGTTAGACGATCAACTTTACTCAATAAATCAAAATTTTAAAAAGTCTCCCCATCACAATTTTCATAATTATACCAAGCATCGGCTTCTGTTTGAAATGTTCATTTGATTATTGAAGTCAAGCAGACTTAGGAACAATCGTAACATATGATCGGTTATTTTGTTCAACAATCGATTTATTTTTATAGGCTAGTAATTTCTGGTCAGCGCATAGTCACTGAATAGAGTCTATTGAAATCGCTTAACATAATCACCAATAGAAAAATAATACTGATAACAAATGGTCATATTCTAGGTAAAGATAACTTGTGGGGTTGGCGTGAAGTGAGTCTGACGTATATGGCAACAATGTGTTGATGAACAGAAAACAATGATATTCTATTAAAGGAATGGAAGAAGGTGGAAGCTCATTATATAATAAATGAAAATTTCATACATTTGAGTCATACTGCAAGTCAAATTCATGTGATCAAACGTAAAAGCAATGACGAAAAAACTTTTGATTAGGCATTTTTTTTTCGAATTTTAAGGCCGTCATGCACAACAGAAAAATATTATTTAGATGGTTTGCTTTTCTACCTCTTTGATTCATAATAATCTTTACCAATTATAAAGCTAAATTACGTATGAGTTTTAGACGTCGATAAGGAACAAATGAACCACAATTTCATTCCAAAACTAGATAATGAGAAGCTTCAATGAATTTTTTCACGTTGCATATATGTTTGACAGCATTAGAAAGACTGTTGTGATGTTCAGATGACGTAACGAGGCGATAACCGAAAACCGACAAGGCCAGGAACAACTCTTAGCATCGTCTGAGCATTTGGAATAGCGTGTGGATGCCGAAAACTTGTCCGTCCACTTTAATCAGCAGACAAATCATTGTTGTGATGATTGCGCTAACCGGATATACCCTGACGGCATTAATATGTCCCCTACACACATTCAGCATAATTAGGGCTTTGAGTTGTGGAAAAAAATTTGTTTGAAATAAAGAAAATCTTAATCGATGAATCACCACTGCTGATATTATAACTCAAACTATTTTCACGAGAATTAGCCAGACTTGTTAACCATTATTTTTGATTGCCTACAAGCAACACAATTGTGAATATCCATTAAACTAACATGAGCGCGAAAATTCAATCGTTTTTGGATAATCACTGAGCCAACTACTACACAACAATTAACGATTTCTTCTTCTTCTTCAGCCACTGCAAACTCTATAATTAACGCTTATTGTTACAAGCCAATCGCCGTCAAATTTGAGAATTATTATGTAAAGAACATATGCTTACTGTAATGAGTTTAAATCATTAGCAAGCACTGATCCATCTTGTTTACCTTTAGGCTTACAATCTCTACAATACTAAGAATCGTCGCTCTGTTCACACAAGAAGGCTTTACGTTCGTTTTCGTCATCAAACACATTACCACTCTGCTGTATACGAGAAATTCCATTTTAAACGTCTCGTTAAAAAATTGTGAACAATAAACGTGTCATGCGAAGGAATAGATGAATAACATTAAGATAATATGATTTATGCATCGAATGAGCAACAAAAATGCTTCACTAACTGTGAGTTTAACTCATTTTGATTTGCCCAAATGAGGAAGCATTGCGGAAACAGTTGTTAATTAAGCAATGAACTCACGATATCTCAGATATTAGTCTATTTTAAGCAATATGAAATGCATTTTATTAGTTTCATCATCCAATAATGGATTTATTAGAAGCTGGAAATCTCTCAGTAAAGCAATATCGAATGGTTGATAATATTTGCATATAAATAATTAGTTCCTCTTTTCAAGTGACATACATAATGAGTACATCAAAGGCAGATTTCTTTTGCAAAACAAAACAGTAACTACGAATAAGATCACGTTAGGGATAAAAGATGGCTGTTCTAAAAGGCGTCTTGGAAAATCGACGAACAGGGAGAAGAACGGGTTTCGAAACCCTTGTCAGTTCACATTTTTACGAGGCAATTAGACTTCATGCATTGTGAAGGAGCATCATTTTCCACACTACACTGTCCTACAATAACGTCGAGCGACACCTCTGTATGCACTAATCAAAAAAGCACTTTTTTTATTACTGTCATGATGCTGAACTTGTATTTGAGAAATGAATAAGATAAATTAGTTGTATTGCTTAACATATGTAACAAACAATCTTCTCATTATTCGAATAAAGTCTTGTGTTAATTATGATATCACTAGTAAATAATGTAGTGTGATATGTTGAGTCAATCATTATCCTTGAGTTTGAGCTGGCAATTTTTTTGAGTTTTTTATGTCTTTTAATTCTTTACAAACTTCCGAGAAGGATTTTTCAATTTCAACTAATGGATAGCGTTAACGTTTTGTTATACTGGTCTTCATCAAGGCCGTATCGATCAAAGACAAGCATTGTCATTCAGGCTATTGCTATTGTACGATTGCTTTCTTCCGATCGTTTCGAGATAGGCGGAACGTTACTTAAATGAAAAAGTGTATCTAAGTTAATAATCTTTAACAAAACAAACAAGGTAGACGTAGAACAACAATAAAGGACGTTTAGTAAACAGTCAATAATAATCAGGAACGAGAAAAATGCGAATATTGCATTGAAACGATGTTCAACGTAACTGACGAAAGATAAATGAAACAAAACCACATTAGATAGAAATAAAAATAGCTATAAATGTATATTTTGAGTTGACACGGCTTACAAGGAGACGAGTACACAGAAACATTTTCGATAGCTAAAAAATAAATGTTCGAGGAGTTATGTGAGGTAGGCAGAAAGAAAATCGAAAGTCATAATAGTAGGACAAATCCAAGTAGATGTACAACAATCAGATGAATTTGAATATAACACAAATTTATCTTGCTTTATTCTATTTTTTGTGGATGAGAAAATTAAACAAAATAATGTGGATGGACGTAGTTGTAGCTCTACCTTGAAATCCTAGCATACACATCGACTTGTGACTGATAAAATTCATCTCTTCGATACCTTTGGATTGACTCTTGGAAGCATAAATTTATGATAAAAAAATAACAATGTTATGTGAATCTCTTGGTGTTACGGTGCTATTTAAAACTGAGCCATAGTATGTGGTATAGTGGTATAAAAGAAAATAATGTTTTCACTGATTTTAGTCTTTACTTTCCAAAGATGTTAGGCAGTGTCTAAAATATTGAATGATATTACGGCAAGAAAAATGCATGGTTCCAGCACAGGACTTTCACAATTCTTTAAGAACTATCCGTGCTGACTCTCGTTTTCAAATCAATTTCCTTCCACAACATGTTTGGCACCGAATCGCTAAGCTTATCAATAGAAACGAAGTGCCATAAAATTATGAAACTAAGTCATGAATAAGATAAGGTTCGGCAATAATCCTTCCCTGTTCAGGGATGCGGCTAGAAAGCCTTGTTCAACACGGTATATTGGAGGGATCGATCGCGAGCCTGAATCAGGACCTCTGTATATATAACCTCTGTAGCACCTCTACCATAGCGCCTATTTACACGAATATTTGAATGTCTAGCTAGATTACTTCAGCAGAATTTCAATTGAGACGTTATAGTAATAAGTCAGCGTTATAACCTAACCCTTTCGACCATTTAAATTTTTCGTTCCCAAGAAAGATGTAAAACAACCTTTTTTAGGGGAATAAAGAGCATTGACGTGATGACAATTGGTATTCGCTCGGTCATTGTAGAGAAGCAGTCACATAGATGTCTTGTAAAATCTACGAAGTAATTTATTGTTTTCTACTGTGGGCAGTGACACCGGTAAAGTTCAGTCCTAGAAATGTGTAGACGTGCTTTTGCTTTCACTGCATTTCGTTTAAAAATTTCGATAGCGGCTCAAATAACAATTCTTACGCTGCTCACATTATCAAAGAAAAACTGCTAGTTCTAACTGTAAAACATTTTAAAAAGCCTGTGGCGATGTACGCTACAGAACGCTAGGTCGGATTTTCGCCATGTTAGTCTCTCATTCACAAAGAGCTTGCACTGAAACTTTTGATGGATAATCTGAGAAATCAATAACTAAGCAAAAACAAGTGAATCATAATGCATTAAGCATGATTCTTACAATACATAAGCGATGTAAATAGAAATCTAAGAAAAACACTTCCCGAAAGAGTTTTGAAATTAGCTAAATGTGTTGTGTACATGTGTCAGTATGAATAACTATTTTAAAAAAAGATTGTAGATTTGAAAAACAGAATAGTAACGCAATGTCGTACTAACACATGTAATTTAGCTAATTATATAAATATATGGGAGTGAAAATCGACGGTCGGCAACTTCACCATCTTCGCTTCGCCGATGAAATCGTATTTATTACACTAAACATGGAGCAACGGAAACAAATGTTAGCCGACTTCGACAGTGCTTGCGAGGAAATTGGCTTCAAGTTAAACCTTAAAAAAACGTGAAAAACATGAAGAAAAAATACGTTACTGATGCCCCATTTACGCTCAACGGAAAGAGTATCTCCAAATGCTCAAGTTATGTGTACCTAGGTCGCAAGATCAATATGATAAACGACTTAGCACCAGAACTTAGCAGAAGGAAACGAGCGGCTTGGAGAACATATAAGAGCATCGAAGACGTAGTGAAGAGAACAAAGAAGACAAGATACGATACGACGGTTCTTCCTGCCTTAACGTATGCTTCACAAACTTGGACATTACGAAATCCAGATGAACGATCACTGAGCGCTATACAACGCTCTATCAAAAAGGAAATGCTTTGCGTTTTCCGCATCACACAAGTAAAAGAGGGAATGCGAAGCTCTGATGTGCGTGAACGATCAAAAATTAGAGACGCAGCCGTACACACCAAGCTTTCGAAGGTTAGGTGGGCCGGACACGTGATGCGCATGGATGATGACCGGTGGACACGTGCTGTAAGTGATTGGATCTCACTGGACATCAAACGCACTGCAGGAAGACCACCAGCCCAATGGTCTGACCTCTTCACTAAGGCCCTAGAAAGGGATTATGATGCTCAACGAATCCCTAGAGCAAAAAGAACTCACTGGACTACTCTCGCGCGCGATAAGGAAAAATGGAAGTTTTACTGGTGCCCGCTCAACTTAGTAGATGATCAACGGGAATCCAGGTGACCCAGGTAATGTCGTTCAATTATTAAATTAACTCGGACCTGATTTCAAAAAAAAAGATGTGAAATCGATAACATAACTTTGGAGATATTTCTGTTCCTAAAAATGAGATAAAATTATGAATATTCTCACGCACCTGCTCGAACACGGCTATTGCTCAACACGGAGTTGGTTATTTTGTCGTGAGAGCAGTGTTCTTCATTCATTACTGAGTGTACAAGATAAAATAAGATAATATAATTGTTGGCGTTGATCAATCCCTTGTGCCGGGATGCGCCAACGCATTCGTGTTCAACGTGATATCATGGAGGTGTTTGAATGCGAACCTGGTCTATACTGACTTGAGTTGACCACTCTTCACCTAATTAGTGCTAGTTATCTTACCCTTGCCTCTCTGGTACTATTTCATCGAACCGGAGGGATGGCGAGCTTTTTAGAGTTAAAAGGCCACAGTAAACTGATTAAGGCCTGCATGTGGCGACAGCTCCTACCACTACACCCTGGTACTAGATGCATAGGTAAATAAACATTGAAGGTACCACAGCACAAATTTTTAGAATGGCATTGAAACAAAAACGACTTGGAAGAAAAATAAAATTCACTTCATTTCGATTAGATTAAATAGATGATATAAGCTCATTGCTTGCAAATTAATCACTTAAATTTCGGAGATTGTCGTTTTTAGGCAAATGAGGGTTGTCATATTTGAGAAGATAAGAACGATAGGAGCGTTTAGCTGTCGAAGGTAGAAGGTACATCAGTGCTACAAGGTAGAAGGTTCGAATGGATGACCATGGCACGATTTTTATCTCAAAGGATTGCTGAGTTGGTAGAGGAGTATTCTGCAGTATAATTGTGACTTTATATAGGTTATCACTTCAAACCAACACATAGTTTAGACTCGCATTCGATCATCTTGAAGATTCATAATGAAAACGAATGCGTGACGAATTCAACAAGCATGGATCAATGGGAAAAGTTATTTAGTTATCAATACTTTATGATGAATTTTTCGCCTATACGATGCTTCGAAAAAAATCACACAGATGTTTATAGAGGCTATGTAATTACAAAAACGAGAATGATTTTAATAAACTCACTTTTTGAGTTACTACTTAAGCTGGAATCAAGAGGTATTACGGAGCACGATTTGATAGCGTAATTAATTGCCATTGTTACGTTAGAAAATCCACATAAAAAAGAAACGACATGAATCAGTCGAATTTTGAAATTTAGCAAAAAATTGCATCGTGAATGATACGACGTGCATATTTTGACGTTAAATCATGCGAAATAGTTTCATTTTGTCATTACAATATAGCCCTTTCTATATGAATATTTAATTACAAATGATTGTTATTTTTGAAAATTTTCTTCCTTCTTTCTCGTCCTCACAACGACGCTAAAAGACGAGCAAGGAAGAAGAACAATGATAAACGATGAATTCATCATCTGTTGATGTCATTCTGAAGACGATCAAACAGTTAATATTTATAATTTAAATTAAATTATTATTAAATTACGAATATGTCTAGAAAGTTTCGGGTTATCCCGCAGTTATCAGCTTAGCTGGATGTAATACCGATATTGGCTCGCCAGATC
>KN716175.1:3379-13595 GCA_000816705.1 Dictyocaulus viviparus
TATGCTATATGTCTTTGCTTTGCCCGTAATTTGAATGATAAAGTAGAGAATACTCGAGAGAGTATTCTCTACAGATGATTCAATATCAACTTTCGTTTGCCACAATACAATCGCTTTCATTTAGTGTACGCCAGTGACCGGCCCTGAGCATTATGGTCCTACTTCCTTAATCGCCAATAGCTTAACTTGTAGGATTGCATCTCCGATCTTTCATAGCTAGCATAGGCTGGAAGATCAAACTCTCTTTCGTGTGATGTGAAACATAAAGCATGAAAAGCAACTATCTTCATTTTTTCATGAGGTACATTAGTATTCTTGAAGAATCTTCAAGATTCTCGTTTCAACTATGCTCTCCTATCATGATGCTCATCATATTAGCTGTACGTCATACATAAATACACGTAGCTTACACAATTTAAGTTATTCTTTGAATTAAAAATAATAACGTCATTAAAAAGTATCCATGAGCTTCTCTTCTTGAAGTTCAACACTAGACGATTCCTTTTGCAGGCTGTATCAAACTCAGCTAAGATTTTTTGCTTGGTTAATGCCCGGTTCAATGAATATGATACCATATTGATTTGAAGCCGCATATCACCGAATTTCTTTACCATACCAATCCATTCTTATCATTTTCACAGCTTTTCTTCTATACGCTTCGCACAGAACGGAACTCCAGCACGAAATTAAAAAAATAGAAAATACAATGCAAAGTGACACGCAGGCCCGGATCAAGTTCGCAGCCGCCTTCCAGGCCTACCAAGTCCGCCATCCCTCCGGGGTCGGTAAATCGGCTCTAAGAAAATCTGAGTCAGATAACTAGTACTGGCTTGATGAAGAATGGTCAACTCAACTCACTGTATAGACCAGGCTCGCATTCAACCACATCGACCTCCACGATATCACGTTGAACACCAATGCGTAGGCGCATCTCTCCATAAGGATTTGATCAACGCCAAAGCTTATCCTAGCTTATCTAATAAATTTTAGCACTACCCTTATACGGTCCATAAAAAATAAATAACAAACATTCAAAGAACAGCTTATTACAGAATCAATTATTCTACGTATTGTTACGCTTTTAAAAGCAACACTAATTAGATGATTTTTTGGCATTAATAGTAATCTATGATTCTAATAATGGTAAAATGTTAATATTGAAAACTCCTAACAGCATCGAGATATCATGAACCTCGCAAGAATTGACTCATCTGTCCTCAGAACTCCAATGTATTGGATTATAGTGTGAGTTTTACAGAAATTTTCTCGATCATTTATAGTCTAATAATTGGACTTAGCGCTACTTTTCTTCTTCTATTAACTGAATATTCGTTCACTGATAATATTGATAGACATTATGGATAGGATAAGATGAAGATAAGATAATCTCCGTTGTCGATTGATCCTTGAGGGATGCGCTATCGATTCGTCTTTACAGCGAAGTCGTTCATCTGATTTGAAAATTATCATCATTCATTTAAATTTGACGAATATTTACACCACTGATTTTGAGTGATCATTCGTTACCTATCCGGTTTTGCATAACGTCATAGATTATATTCATACCCATTCATTGACCTATGAGGGATGGATGGCTTGATTAGGTTCGCCAGATGACTTTAGAAAGACTGCCTCTCCTCGTACCTGAATTACGACAGTGACAAAATATACGGATTTCATTTGAACTCATTTAAATTACATAGGTTGTCTCGTACTCATTTGTTTTAATAAATATAAGTAACAAACACTAGTGAATAAGTATTCCTCACCAACGGTCGCCTATTTACAAACGCTTTCATTGTATGTAGCTTGTTTACACTTATAAAAAAACATGTTTATGTGAATAGAAATCAGTTTTCCATTGATTACTTCTTTATTGATTTTTCCAACTCGAACGTTTCATAAGCGATAATTTTCTACCGTATTTGCCTCCAACCACATATTAACACAAGCGTTTCTTGAGTTCAAGCATCAAGCTCATGAGCTAATTTTCACCTCGTTTTTTCTTGGTAACGTCTTTGCAGTACTTTAACATATTGTAAGACTTTACAAGTTACTCGTTGAGTACTACTTCTAAAAAAGAATAAACGTTACTTTATTTTTACTTAGTTCATATCGCTCGCTAAATCGCTTTTTTTCTGGTCATTGATCTTGCAGACAGTCAAAGAAATTACTGTAGCGAGAATTATTCTAGCTGTCGAAGGATTGCTAATGATGCTCTTGATGAATTCGTTTCTGTTTCTGACTTGTGTTGTACAGTGGTGTAACGGATATAAAATGGTCCTTTTCGCTCCTGACATTGCAAACAGCCAGGTGAGTGAAGCAATCACTTGATTTAACACGACCATAATTTGCATATTCACTTCACGTCAATGCGACCACTCTATAGTTCACCGAACACCTTATAGAATGTAATCAATAAACCTCTATGAGAACAAAACGTATAAAGAATTTAAATTGTGCCGAAGATAGAGATAAAATGATTGTAGACGAATAATAACTTTGTTGCAAAAAAATTTTCCCTTTTATTGATAGACCATAATTCAAATGAGGTAAGGTACGATGTTTTTAAGGTATTGTTCAATACTCGAATAGCCGAAAAGCTGGCTAAAGCCGGTCACGATGTGACAGTAGTAATATTGTCTGGTGATTTCAATGAAAAAACGGATGAAGTAATAATAATGAATGAAATCAAAGGTATGTGGTGTCATTATCTGATAAGGTAGACATGATAAGATAAGCTTTGGCGTTGTTCAATCCCTCAATCCCTTGTGGCGAGACACTTCTACGCTTTTCAGTCCAACGTGACATAATAGGTAGATGGATGCCAGCCAGCCTGGTCAATACGTTGATTTAAGCTCACCGTTGTGTAGCAAATCAGTGAGATCAATATTAACCAAATCTTTTCTGCACCAATTCACCGACCCTAGAAGAGTGAAGTGCTTAGTGAGCCGTGGGATGACCACGAACCTTTATATGGCTTCGTATCGCGATGGCACCTACACCGCTACACTGCGCTTGCTGTCGATAATGTGATTTCTATTTCAAATTACGCTATAAATTTTTATGTACAAACTTATATAAGTCCCTTAAAGTTTATGTTTATTAAATGCTTAATGAATATGAAGCTAAAGGAATAGCTTGAGTTCTAAAATATTCAACCTCTTTTTGACTTTTCACTTCAGTCAATAATGTAGCGTATTCTTATATGTTTCAGCTTCTGTTTTTCCAAACTTTATGTTTGTTTTTGTCATCTAGTAAAATTGCTATAAACAGATAAGACATAAATTTACAGAATTTTGTCAATTTCCACTAGAAAAAGGCAAAACTGTATAAAGTGAAAGTAAGCAATTATGAAAAACCTGCAAAATAAAATATTCAAGGGTCACCTATTCTTTTGAAAACAAAAAAGAAAAAACATTTTAAACCTACTGTAATGAGGCGTGCCTTCAAACCTTTATAACGAAACCTTTATAAGGAGGTGCGAGGCGCATCGGTTGAGGTATCGCATTGATATGTCGGACAGAATCAGGTTTGTAGCCGTATTTGAGACCATGCAAGCCCACTATACCTTCGGGGTCGATGCCGAAAAAATCTATAATGAGGTAAACGGAGAAGAATGGCGAAATCAAGTGACTGGCCTATAGAACAGGCTCGCAAACATCCGCCTTCGCGATATCAAACACAAATGCACATGCGCTTCCCTCAAAAACTCTAACGCTTAACTAGCTTATCCTATAAATTATTATGTTCGTTCTACGTAATTCCTATTTAAAATTTGTTTTCAGTGTATCGAGTGAATGCTTCTTTTGGAATGAACAGGAAGGAAGTGGATGACGATCAAGAAAAATTTATATATGCGGTTCGGAATGATATTGTATTTTTGAAAAAAAAAATAATTTATAATATTTATGAAGAATGTTTTGCTTACAGGATTTATCTATTTGGGATTCACGATACATTGAGCACATGAATTTGATGACATCGATTCTACGAAAAACTTGTCAAAGTGCCTTTCCCTTTTTACAGCTTTAAAAGCTTCATCAGACCATTAAGTTTTCATAGTTTTTCTGGAGAAAAGTACTTTTCCTTTGCTTAGAAAAACTTGCTTGCAATAAAAAGTACATTTACAAAGAAAAAACAAATACGAGTAGCTCTAGAATCACATTGTAACCATTTTATCAAATATATTTAGGAGTGAATAACGTTAACACTTATTTATGCACTACGAAAACTAATTAAGATTTGTTTTATAAGAGAAAGCTATGGCGTGATCTATTTCCTTGTCAGAATGCTCCACCGATCCGTTGTGTTGATATTATAGTTAAGGTGTTTGAATGGGAGTGATCTATACAATGGCTTGAGAAGAATAGTCTCTAAGTAAGCGGAGTTTACCCTTCAACATTATTCTGATGCCAATTCACCAAACCACCGGCGGACGGTAAAATCGCTATACCTTGATGCGGTCATGAAACGAACCCAGGTGTACTGTATTTGAGCTTGCGCCCTACACTGGATCCACATAACTACGCTTTGACGATTATCTAGAAGTACTGTGGCGCAGTGGTGGAGGTGCTACGGTCACATGCGAAACATGAAGAATTTTGGCTGCTCTACGAAAGCCTTCATCATTTCGGGTTTGGTAGATTTGTACCAGAGACATTTGAGTGAAACGTGTTGCCCTATATTGGTAAAGGTGGTCAACTCGAGTCATTGTTTAGAACACGTTCGCATTCAATGATTTCCACAACACGAATGCGTGGGCGCATCCCGAAACAGAAATTTATCAACGCTGAAGCTTATTTTAACCTATAGTTTATGTTGAATAAATTTAGTCTCTTTACAAAATCAAATTACCAAAGAATGATAACAAACTGGAAACAAAAATAGATTGTCTGAAATAAAATTCCTTACCTCAAAGCAATTTAATCCAGAGGTCTTGGAAAACAAAAAGTTCTTGAATTGGCTACCAATGCAGAAATTTGATCTTGCTTTCTCCCATATGATTGACGTGTGTCCAATAGGACTGATTCATTATGCGAAAATACCGTCATGGATTTGGTTGAACAGGTACGAGTGAAATTTTGATAAGACTCTTTGAATTGCACTGTGTATTCATTGAAGCTATTTTTCAAATAAATGTGTTTGCACCGTGGTTCTATAGATCAACTAGATAGAAAAGCCCTGTTCATACTGGCTTAAAATATTGAGAAATGATAAGATTTGTGCTGACAGCCTTTCTGGTAGGCGCCACCTATTCATCTTTGTCACAGAGGTAATGCAGTGCGGTTCTGGCTTCCACATTAGCTTAAAGCTACTACTCTTTAGCAAATTAACGCTCTTTGTCATCGTAAATGATTGTGGTCGCAATGCTGCAACTCCATACAAATAGGAGTTTGCTAGTCGATCTACTAAATTGAAATCTAGATGAATTTTGCATAACAATGCGACCGTCATACACCTAAAATAAGCGGGTTATATTGAAATATTGAATAAAATACGATGAGGTTTAGCATTTATCAGTCTCTTGTGGCAGGATACGCCCACACATTCATGTTCAACGTGATGTCGTGGAGGTGGTTAAATGTGAGCTTTGTTTATACAGTGGCCTGAGTTTAACATTCCTCACCAGGCCATTGCTGTTTATCTTACCCAGATTCTTTGCGGCACCAATTGACCGATCCCGGAGGGATGGCGGGCTTGGAAGGTAGGCCATGGTGGAGGTCACGAACTGATTCAGGCCTTCGTGTCACCTTGGCACCTCCATTACTGCGTCAGTGCTCTCCCATCGGAATATTACCATAACAGAATACAATGCAATCCATCAAATGTTATCTCATTGACTGACTAATCTTAACTGACTCTTACTGTCCTAATTGTTCTGCTTTTCAGTGGTGCATTAATGGATTTCGTTGCCTATTATATGGGCGTTCCAACGATCCCCAGCTATGTGCCACGTAAAGAGCTTATAGTCTTTTTTTTTCACTTCTTAAGAAATCTGAAATAAAAATTTAGCGATGATGATGGAAAGCTCTGATCAAATGAATTTTGTTGAAAGAATAAAGAGTTTCATTGGACATCCGTTAACTCTTCTCATATGGAAAAGGTTAGTTGAATAAAATTCCTAAATTTCCATATTCGGAAAGTAGACTCTTTTAAACTTAATGAGATTAAGCTTTCAACCATTATAATGCTTGTTTTTAAACTAATGTTGGGTTTATGCCAAATGAAGTTAATGTAGATCACGATAATATTCACTTTATGATACCATTCTAAACTTTTTAATCCTTGAACTTTGGAATTTTTGGATAGAAATAGTTATATTCATGAAATTCAACTGGTTTCCTACGCTCTGCACTCATGTTTATTCTTCAAAAACTCGTAATTTGAGGAAAATAAGCTATGTTGCTTTTTTGCTGTTTATTTGATTTCGTGGAAGTACTTACTACTAGTGACTGTTATTTTAAATATCAGAAAGTTTGCTGATCCTTACACGGCCCTCTATCGTGAACTCATTGATGCAAATTTTCCCGACATCATCGATATTGCGAAAAGATGTCCACTGGCTGAGTTTACGATCATTTATCTAATTATATCCTGTTTAGCTCATTTATGTTTAAAAATTATCTGATGAATAATTCTAGGTAATGGTTAACTCTGATGAGTTGTATGAGGGACCAAGACCAACCTTATCGAAAATTATAAATATTGGCGGTATAGGAATGCGAACAAAAGATGCTAAACAATTATCTAGCGTAAACATCACATAGATTTAGCTTCAACTAGAGTGAATGAACTAGAAGTACTCGATATGTTAATTTCTAGCAAACTTCAGGAGCTACAGCGGATAGTGGACGATGCTCTTGGTTTAGTGGTGTTCAGCTTCGGTAGCGTAGCACCCAGTCACATGATGCCGTCGACGTGGAAGAATGCATTCTTGGATGCGTTCAAGCGTTTTCCGAACTACCGATTCGTCATGGCATATGAAGGAACGGACTTACAAGGTTTACGAGCTTTCAATCGTTTAATTTCTCACCTGTATTTTCGAGACTTTATTCACTTTTTCCCTCGCATTTACTCCTTGTTTTTTTTTTTGTTTGATCACATTTTTGTGTTCTACTGCTTTTACTTAAGTCGTCAGTTCATTCTCCGTGAGCAATATTTTTTCTTGAAACTCTAACAGATCGACTTCCATCGAATGTGCATGTATTTAAATGGATACCACAGACTGATCTATTAGCACAAACAAAAACCAAAGCATTCATCACTCATGGAGGTTACAATAGCATACAAGTAAGTTGTACACTGTTGTGATATTCTTCTAAAGATTTAGCTCATAAGAAACATCGTCACTCATTTTGTTAATTTTCGGTAGACTCGTTGCGTAGGTCAACAACAGAGCATAAAACGTAAATCTTGACAGATGATGGTTACAGATCTGCAAGAAGATTAAGCTGGAATATATTTGAGGCTAACTATATGCTAAGGTCAATCAAATATTAAAATTGCTCTCCTTTATTCATTTAATAGTCGTCTAATAAATATTTTCAGAAAAAAAAGTAATATATCTAATTAAATCTTTTACAAATTTCATTCTTATACACTTCTACTAAAACAGAAAAACAATTAAAGAACAAAGAGCATCATTGTCACATAGCTATCAAAAACCGAACTACACCTATCTATTCAAGCAAGGATGAAGCTTTCTTAGGAGGCTATCATTGCCGGAGTTCCTATGATCACCATACCGCTATTTGGCGATCAGCCAAAGAATGCCAAAATGGCTGAGAAATACCGTATTGCTGTGAATCTTCGTAAAAGTGAAGTGTCGTCTGAGAATATCGTCAATGCACTTGGAAATCTTCTTAATGATGAAAGGTAAAAAATATTGATCTCATAACTAATTTACTACCTTAGAATTATTTTCTAAGCTTCTTTATTACAATATCTATCACTTAACACTTTCATTCAACTGTGTCAACTTTACCAACTGCTCTTTTATCAATTCGATCAAAGCAATACAGTATCAAAGCATGGAATTTGAGTTATTATAAATGAGTCAAACACACCTTTATGGGTGAAAATAGAAACAGTTACAATCATCACATACTGACAGGAAAAAAAGTTTTTTTTTCACTTTTTCCAGCATGAAAATCGATGCTTCTAAATCCGTTGAGTTCTTGTAAAGCATTTTCTGCATATTGCTGATCGCAAGAAAGTTTTACTTACAAGAATTTGTCGAGACCATTCAAGAAGTGACAATCGATAGATAATGGCCCAACAAATACCGAAGAAGAGGCAAACGTCGTAGCCTTCTTAGATTAACGTTAATGCGTTAGTTTTGTTTGTTTTTTCACTCAACTGCACCTGAGTTCCGATTTTTTTCTCTTAGTGTTATGCGCAATAAGATAATCCTCGTGAAGAGCTTGTAAAGTACATCTCAAAAGCAAATTGTACGATAGTTTTGAATAACCTTTCGATCTCCCTTTTTGCTCAAAAAGAACGTGGACGGGATTTCTCATTGATCTGTTGTCCGTCTATTCTGAAGATGTTCCGAAAAACTGTTCTAGAATTATATGTTCAAAGTAGAAAACAGTTTCCATGGCGTGTCATGCTCTCATTTTCTACGTCACATCCGACCCTTCATTTGATCGTCCTTCATTGGTTGTCTTATATCCTGACGTTGAAGGCGGCAGATTCGAATTACTGAAGCTGAAGTTTTGTTTGTGAGCTTTGCCTCTGGATTCTTGAGATAGCCCAGCTCTAGCGTTCTCGTTATTCACCACAGGCAGTTACCGGCTTTTATTGATCAAGGTGATGTGTCTCCCTACGACTTTAATACACTTCACAGCCACGTTGAGGCGGTAAGCCATTTAGTAGCTCAATAAGCTTTACATCAGCACATCCAGATTAAATAAAATCCATTATCAATAATAGCTTAAAAACTGCAAACATTTGGTTTTCAGCTACTCAAAGAATATTAGACGACTCTCAACAATGATGAAAAAGAAGCCTGTGAATGCGGAACATCTTCTGGTAGCGTGGGCGGAATTCGTAGCGGAATTTAGAACGCTTGACAATCTTGTTCCTGCCGGTAACGATCTCAATTTCTTCGTATATCATTCATTAGATGTCATTGCTTTCTTGATAACGAGTTCAACACTGGTTTTTATTGTTTTATGGAAATTTATAATGTTTATATTTCGTAGATTATGCTTATTATGTCGTCCTAAAAATCCGAAGAAGTCGAAACGAAGCTGAAAAAACCTGTCTTAAATTCACTACAGGTTTTTCAAATGATCAGAGACAAATTTACCTCCTATATATATTTCTTTATCATTATAAAATATGGCCTTACAAGAATAAATGTTTAGTGATGTAAAAAATCAGATGTAAGTCGTTCAAACTCCACACAGTAATTTAGGATGAGGGTGTATCCCACTCTGAGGAAGGACCTTATCATACTTGCTTGGTGACATTATTTTAATTGTTAGTCTGACTCATAATAAAAAATACATCTATACTGACTCAGAGTCAGGTTAGATATGCCGCAGGCTTAATCAAGATATTTTTCTGTTTAAACATAGCATAAATAAACAAATTTTACTCGAAGAAGTTATTCATTAAATAATACTAAAATATTTATTAGAATATTCGATATATCGAAAACACCAAAACAACTGAAAAAAAGTCGCAGAGATTCCAGTTACTCAGAAACATTCTACCATAAGAGAATGGATTACAAATACAAGAATATATCATTAATTATACATGATATTAGAATAAACCTCTTCGATTTCCAACAACATGACAACTTTTAACGATCTACCTTTCTTTGCTCTTCGTTCTCTTCACAACAACAACACTTTATGTAGATTGATAAGCTTCAATAGTTCATACGTTATTACTTCACTCCTGTACTCCATAACTTAGAACACAAAATGGAGTAAGGCAAACACATTGAGAAGCGAATATCTTACAGGAAAAAGAATATGATCGGTAGAGCGTACTGCTCTGCTGATGAATTAGATCCACAACAATCTCAACCGTTAAACATATTGATTTGAAAAGTTATACGGCTCTATCGAGTTCTTCATAAGGAAGGTTGTTGTTTTACGACACTCTCAATATAGTCACCTACTTCCTGTTTGATGACACTTAACCGAGAACGAAAACGATCTAAGGTATCCTCGGTAAAACCTCATTCCACGAATTT
>KN716175.1:49804-65585 GCA_000816705.1 Dictyocaulus viviparus
TTAAAGGTCGACTGATGGTGGGCGAGGAAAAAAAAACAAATCACGAATTTCTTTTAATTTCAATTTTTGCCTGAGTAATTATTAAGGCCATACAGCTTCAATCATTTAAGCTTTAATATACCACTTTACATTTTTTTTTCTTCAGCATACTAAACATTTTTCAAAAATAAATACCAAACTACCGTAACATAAAACATAAAGCTTTGATTTCAACAGAGATTTATACAATGATGAATCTGATCTCGAAAAATCTCATATTATAAAATGATATGATTCATCTAAGCGATATTGATTTTCTCATTGTTCTTCACAAAATGATCTCATATTAATCAATATCATATTAACTACGTGACAACAACAACAACAACAACAACAACAACCGAAAACTCGTCCATAACGGACGATTTTATATGCGTAGGATAAGACGTGGACACACGGATTATGTAAAATAGAATTTTAGTAATAACTTACTAGAAAGATGATGTTTAAAATGAAGCAGAATACGCGTAAAGTGCGTTCCAACCGCGGTTGCGGCATCACACACACCACTACAACGAAATGCCCGCCCCTCTTACCACGCCCATTTTCATCTATACTGCAGCGTGGTGGTGTTCGGCGTCCAGTCGTGCGACCAGCAACAAACACTAAACAACGAAGCGGTCGCAATGCGGTCTAGCAACAAATACAGCAACAAAATCGTTTTGTATGTTGCTGATGCACATAACGAACTGGTCGTTCATAAAACTACGTAGTGAAGATGCTTTTTATTTGTTAATCCATGAGGAGGGAAAAAAAAGGGTTTAAGAATTGAGTTCTTTATTGACTAAGCAGAAAATTGTCGAATAATTTCAAAAAAAAAACGGGCTGAAGGAAAGCGTTGTTGTCGAGTAAATACTGAATGGAACGAAAAATGAACTCAATCAACAACACTTGACGAAAAACTCATGAGTTAGAACGAAAATAATATGAAATATTTAAATGATGGCGAGGAAAAAAAACACAGCAACAGGACCTATCTCTAGTCGATTCATATAGAGGGCTTTTTTATTAAAACATTTTGTAGTTGATGACGTTAATTGCCAATTAGAATGAAAATTCTCTTGTATATAGAGATGTTCTAACGTTATATATTGTTAAAGTAAACAAATAACTTTATAAACATGAGATTATGTAAATAACATTCAAATTTGACCATTGTCTAAATTCAAAGTGACGTCATTTTGAAATGTAATTGTCAGTTGCCGCATAGCAACACTAAAGGCACGGAATGTAAGAATTGATAAAAATCGATTCGTATTGATTGGAAATAAACGGAATTGATCTATGATTGACAGCAGTTTCAATTATCGGTTTTTGATCATCAAAACTATTCCGAATGAAATTGTAGGCGTTAAAGAAATAAGATAAGATATTTTGTATATTTTTCAAAATTAATATATTATTCTGGTGGGTGTATATAGAATGGAAAATTAATAAAGTTATTAATGTATGGTGAAAAATCGTCAGAATAGAAAAAAAAGGGCCATTCTAGCATAATAATCATTTTTAGTGCACCAATGAATGATGGCGGCATGAAATGAGATAGAAATGAGGATGTAGTGAGGGAGTGAGGTTAGTGGATAGGGATTGGATAAAAGCACTCATCTAGCGATTCGGATAACGATCGAATTAGTGACATTCAATAGCACACTAGAATTTACTATGAGATTTTATGTTTTTTTTTTCCTCATATGAGTCATAAATAAGGAAAATATGGTGTGATATTTTGAGTGTGAAACGCGATTGCATACGTCGTGACACAATCAACGATCGTTCAATATATCGATAATTTTTTTTTTCCTTCAAAGCTTAAACTATTGAATATTCAGTGTTGTTCTTTTTATTCAAATTAATCAATATAAGTGCATTTAAAAATGCATAAAAATGCGTTATAAATAAGCATTTTAAAAGTATTTCACATGTAGTAGATCAAAACTGTGTAGAATATTAAAACTTACTGTAATTAGCTTTATTACGGCGTTTTTTCTTCTACATAACAAAATTGAATCTATTAATTTCATAAATCTGTCATACACTTAAGCTTTTAGATTATGAATCGTTTTTACTCATATAGTTTTATTCTAGAAATATTTTATATCAAGATTTTAACAATGCTCATTAACTTTAAATTACACTTTGCTTAATTTTCCCTAATGATGAGTTATAGCAAAAATAACTCGTTGAGTTACTACTATGAGGTAAAGTAAATTGTTGATGATATTACGTTTGTTCTTTGATATCATATCATATCATATCGAGACCGATAAGGTCGTATTTAAAACCTATTTCGTTTTCGTCGCTTTTTTCGAAAGAAACGAAAACATTCATCGACTTGTTTGTGATGGGCCGGTTTGATGTGACGAGAGACTGAGTGACGAGAGGTAGAAGTAAGGCAGTTTCGATTCACCGTCCGATTCGAATTCCGTCGTCCGATTTGATTAAACTGAGCAAATGATACAATCTATTAGTTGTTTTTTTTTTGTTCTAAATTAAACGCTTGACGTTAATCTACTCGATCGAAAAAAAAAGACGTCAACTAATTTAGTAGTTCATAGAATTTACGTATTGTTTTTCAATGTAATACAAATACAAATGAGTGCTAAATTACGGTCAGTTATTTAAGCTGATAACCTAAAAGCTAGTAGATCATCTAAATCAGTCGATCGGCATCATCATACAACACAGAAAATCGATCACGAAGAAATTTGCACTCAAATATTATTTATTACGATAAACATCTCAACCTCTAATAAATATACATAAGAAAAAAAAAGTTCGAAAAAAACATGGACCAACTAAAATTTGATGGAACCAGGATAATCGGCCAAATCATCTGTCAATGACAAAAATAACACAGAACATCATGTTGCCCTTGTTTCATTGTGAGTGTTTGCTGTTAATGTTTAATTTGAGATTTTTTTTCTTGATGAAAAACGTTTACCTCTTAGGAAAAGAGGCAAAGCTATAAGAAAAAAAAATGGGGAAAAAGAATTCAATGTATAAGACCTTAATACGAAAATTAATTGAATTTCGAAGAAGCTGAGGCTGTGTGTGAGGTAGTCCTGTTTGTAACTTTTAGCTGTTTTTTCTTTCTATTTCAGCACCAGCGTCAGTTGAAGAAAGTGCACGGATTGAATTTTAAATATTAAGTTAGGAATAAGAATGGCTTAATCTGTTTCTGAGGAATCCGTTACACATTCGTCTTCCTCATAATAAACATTTTTCTTTCGCGAGAGTTTCACTTGCTACATTTATGTGTTTTATAGTCAGCTTCGTCCATGATTAAATCTTGTCGAGGTTATTCAGTTACACATAAACCTCATAAGGGTAGCAGAAGCTTATCTGAAAATTCTATACAAACGTCATCCTTCATAAATACGTATGAATAAGCTTTGTCGTTGGTGAGTTTCCTTCATTTCCTGATTGATATGGTGGAGGAGATTGAAGGCGAGTTTGGTTTATATGTCATTGACCTGAGGTAAAGGAATCATCTAAGAAGTAAAGGTTTGATTTCCTAACTGAATATTTTAAATACTAGTTCAATGATCGTTTAAAGGTATAAGACTTGATTTCCTTGGGGTAGATTCAAACCTTCGTGTAGTGACCCTATCCTATTTCTCAGTGCATCGCTTTCTGCCACTGCGCTACGATAAATATGTGTTTTTTTCAAATCTTTGAATAATTTTTCAAATTAGTAGTTGGAAAAGACGTCGAAATTATTCTATAGAACGATTCGAAAGCTTCCAGCTGGAAGAGAAGTGAATTGAAAAAGACCTTTCTTCGTTAAGATTTTTAAGCTTGTTTTTTTTTAAAGCTGTTATTCATTCGTGAAGAGCATGGAGACGAGGAAGAAAATTTATTCGTATTGCTTCGTACGCGTCGCTTGATTCACTATGAAAACAAAAGCGATAAAATGTTAGTGAGTAACGTTGACGTAAAATTAAATGTCACGTCTGTGAATGTCATCAAACGAAAAGAAACGATTTTTTATTAACTAAGGTAGATTAACAGTGGTTTTGATCTGATATCAATATTGGATACTGAGTTATACGCAAAATTTGTAATCTCAGGCTAACGGTAATACACCAGACATCTGTAGACGAGGGTTCGACTTTCGCCTGAGGTTTCAGGTTTTGCGATTAACTCTTTAGGGATGGAGAAGTATTCTTCTTCTTTCTTTTTATATTCATCTAATTAAAATCGGATCGCTATTGTTTACATTACAGGTTTCTTAGAGACTCATGTGATCATAAAAAAATAAGAGCAATTTCATAGACCATCGTTTTTTCCCTCAAATCAATCGATTTTTCCAGTCGAATGCTCAACGCTCTACGTGTTTTTCGCAAAATTCTGAAAGTCTTCTAGTTTCAATGAACCTCATACCTCTTCTTTTTTGTCTGCTAGTTATTTTTTGCTGAACTATTAGTATTAAGAGATTAAATCAAATCCTCAGAATTTATCTGAAAATCAACACGTATATTTTTGATAATTCTTTATTATGTTTTATAATAATAATATAATAATTAAGATAGTAATAATTGATTAATGCAATGGTCATGCAGAATAATGACAACTACAGTAATCCTGAAAAATATTCTCATTCATTAATGATCGCGATTACAGTAGGTAAATAATATCATAGATCACGAAAAATTTACTCAATAATTTGAGTTTATTTGAATTTTACTAATGCAAATTTTTTTTGTATAGAATTTATAATAAAGTATAAAGTAATGTGAAATACTGTGCTTAGATATAAGCTGAATGTCGAGGATTCAATATTATTCATATGAATTGATTGACGAATTGATTGATTGATTAATCATTTCACGTTCATGGATAAGACCGAGCCACTGAGTCAAAATGAGCAATTTTTTTTTTCTAGTTCGCTTTTTTACGTCACTCATTCCATTCCCTCATTGTTGTGTCGAACGAGGAATCCATCTTCTTGACGTATTTCATTGTCAAATGTTGAAACACTATGCTGATGCATTGCGGCGTCTATTAGTTCGTCTTCAATTCCTTCACGGAAAAAATACGAACGTAACCCGTATGGATTTTGAGGTACCGAGTTATGGATTACCACCATTACCTGAAATAGAGTTTTTTTCGTTTGTATCACGTATGAACACTTTAAAAAGTATCAATTGTTTATAGTGAGCCTTTTAACACATACTAATAAGGTTTTTTTTATTCTTATCTTTATAAAAATATTGAGCTACGCTTACTTTTACTAAATACCTCAAGAGTCTTGGAATCTAATAGAGATCACTTAAATCGTTGTTCGATCCGATCAATAAAAAATGTAAGCATTCAAAAAGCGTATGCAAAATTATCTCAATATGTAATGGTCTAACGAACTTCAGTTCAACAATTTTCATTACTCAATGATGTAGCGCTGAGTTGAACACAAACAAAAAATAAACAAAAAACAAACCAAAACAAGCAAATCGAACTCGATTTTCTGAATTTTCCTGCAATTTCTAGAATCCATAAAGGCTTTCAGTCTTATTTTTATATTTCATCGATCAACGTGCCAATAACAAAGAATTGTGCCTGCTAGTTTTGTTTGTCAACATTACATACAATATTGAGGAACACAATCACTTTAAACCTCATTCAATCCACACTTTTATCTGATAGATTCCATTTTATTCAGTTGCTGCACGTTCAGTATTTAATATTTTCACGTTATAAGGCGGTTAGTACTCACTGTTTATGCATTTTAATGATACAGTAATTTATCTACATGTATAACTCATAGAACTGTGTAAAACTCGTTCAATGAGTTCCTATGAAAATTTGGGTTTTTGCCTCTATTTGGAGGAAAAAAATTACTTTTTCATACACTGGAGAATTTCTCCCTGCACGCATTCGTGTCATATTGTTCCTGATTACGATGACCACCCACTAATCAAATTACGATGAAAAGTTTGATGGTCCGGACAGGAAATCGTGTATACGGTATCAATCATGCGAGTCATTGTGGCCCTTCTACCACTGCGATACGCGATCTCTGATCACTAATTGAATTACCATAATTCTATAGTAATTTATTCTAGAAAAGAGGAAAAAGCGTTTCTATGATCTTCTAGAGGGTATTTCATGATGGATTGAGGAAAGGAGTGTTGTACTTTTACTCGATTTCAGTGTAGATGAATTGAATTGAATTGATTTCAGTGAATTGAAAAACATATCTAGCAACTCACGTTTTGATAGTCGGGACATTGTTCTGGAGTAGTGTCAAGGCAACAAAAATAATCTACTTGATTATTGTAACAGCATACGGTAGTCGCATTATGCTAAAACAATACAGATGACGTCAGGATAAAAAATCGACCAGTAAAGACCTGGACGAAAAAATGGTATGTTTTTCCGAACGAGACGCTTCATTAGCGAATTTTAAAGTTAATCTGAGAGTGATCACTAGCAAGTTTTTTGAATTAATTGCTTTTTACTTTATTACATTTACATTTTCTTAAAATTTGTATACGGTATAATTCCGGCATAGAAACATATTTCGAGATCATTTTAAAAATGCATTGAATCAAAGGGATTAAGGCGAAAAAAACAATAGCCTACGGGATGAATTGATGGCAATTTGAAACGTTTTTTTGGTCATAGCTTTTGTTCTGGAGGTCATTCATGAATTAGTGACTCTCATGAGTTGCATATTCAACTCAAGACTTATCGCCTAACAGCCACTTGCTTTCATAACGTTTCGTTTCCGGAAACAAAATCATGTTGATATCCGTGGAGGAGGGCGAAAGCGAATAAAGTGCAAGAAAAAAAAACGGAACCTTATCAGGAAGTGCATTAACACAAAGAGAATTATGATGTGGAAGACATTTTCGTGGTTCTCCGTCAAGCCGAAGAAGAGGACGAGCACCGATCGGACATGGTGGTATCAATCGTGGAACATCAATCAATTTCGAAGCAACCAATGGAACTGAAATATAGATTTTAGTCTAGTTCATTCATATTTTGTTTTGGAAAAAGCTTAGTTTTTAGAAATTCTCTGCTTGGTTTTCCTCATTTCTTCACAATTGCTTACAACCTAAGGTTGAACATTGTATGAATGTTTCCTTTAAACATTTTAATAGCTAAATTTTCTTTATTTCATGATTGTTTTAAGCTTATTTCATATCGTTAGTTTCAATGTTAAGAAAGCTTCAGCACTGATAGATTATTCAAAAACCTTCATAATATAACAATATTTCATTTGGTTTTTTCATATTTGACCAGCGATATCCTTAAAAATGATATCAACACATAAATGGCTTAGATTCATCATAAGCCTTACAGTACCTTTAAGATTCTTCCGAAGCACATAATAGGAACGGGTTATGGTATTTTTTCCGTGTTTGGATTCAAGGAAGAAATGTTATTTTCGCAGTTGTATTTTATTTTTATCAACTGTGATAAGCTAGGATGTAGGTGTTTCCATTATATCATATAGCTGAAGTAATTACGAAAACCTCAGGCTGGACTGCTAACTCCACCTTACAACTAAATGCTTCATCAATGTGATGCACACACTTATGAGACTAACACAGCTGTAAAAAGCATTAAAGCCATGATAATTTGATCCTTAGCCAAAGTAGTTAAGATTCTTAAAATGTTTTGTTAAAGTATGCTTTCTTTTTGCTAAGCTTTTACATTAGTTTATGGAATACGGTATTTGAAATGTTCTTATAATGCTTTGATCTACAGCAAATACTTTGCGCTATCGTATAAGATGCTAGTGATATATAAGAGAGATCATTACAGAATCGGTTAATAAAAAAATCGTTACATTTGAAACGCCGCAATAAAAAATCTATTAGAAAGTGCCCTTTTCTAGTTGAATAAGCTTAATCCACTGCAAAAACTAGCCTATTTTTGAGGATTCTATAAAAAAAGCGGTAATAAACAGCAATATGACAAAGAAGAAGTAAGATCCAAAAAAGTGGTAGGAGCTCTTCATGAGGAACAATTATGAGGGCAATCAACTTAGTTTTTTATTATATATATTTATATTACTTTTTCTTGATACTCTTATAGCTGAGAGTTTAAAGCTATTCTAACTACAAAAGCTTCTTAGTACATTCTATATATTGCAATATTGAAATATTATAGAAAAAAGTAACAAAAATCGTTACCTCATACCCTCTATTGAGGGTGAAAGGAATAAAAATATGACCGTGGCGTAAGAAATGATATTGAAAAATGCATTATCGATCGCTCTGTTAGTATTTTATGCATGGTACCGTAATTTTAAAAGGAAAAAAATAGAATAGAAAGAAAAATGAAGGCATACCAAGAAATAATATGAAAGTAGAGTGCATATTAGACGATGAACGGATGAAAGAAAGTGGGCCAAGTCGGAATGAAGAAAAGTGAGATCGTGAAGATTTCTCGTCGAATTGACGTCTCGAAGATGACACCGAGAATTGGCGTTTTCTTGACGAGTTTGTTCTTGACCTCTCAGAAAACTCGTCTCAATAACTTGTCGTCCAATCATCACGAATCGTATGCTATTCATCTACTGCAGCATCATCACGATGATGTTCATGTAGATGATATTGAACGCTTCCCCGTCACTTCAACGACATTTACGAGACTTTAGATCAAAAACGAAAAACGTCAAATTAGCACATGAAGGATGATCTATTAATCGGCAAATAAAGAAGAACCTAGAAGCTTTAAGAAAAACTAATCAACTTCACAACAACCTCACATATAATTAGACTAGAGGGTTAGAAATTTTTTATGTTTAAAGTAATGAGCTTAAACATAAGCTTTATAAGCCAGAAAATTGGAAAAATTGAGGTCAACTAGCACATAATAGCACGGGTGATTTTTCTTGGTAATTTTTCTTACTCTTTTTCTTATCTTATTTATGTTATGATGGGGAAAATAAAGTAGATAGTAAAGCACACGTGATATTATGAGTCAAGAAAGAAAATCAGACAAAATGATACTGTAGAGGAAGGTCATTTGACTCAAACGATTGCCTCAGTTTTTTTGTTACATTATTAGAATATTTTCTTCTTCTTTATAGAATAAGTAACATGTTATCTATGAACTAAAAGAACAGCAAATATTGAAAAAATTTGAGTGAAATTTTAAGCCCTACAGCTTTTCATATCATTTCAAGAAAGAAAAAATTCCTGGATTTTCCTCACCTAGAATCAGTATCATGTCTGCGGAAGCGATGTCCTTATCTCTTAACAGGAATTGATCAACAATAAGCTTAGCTTATTATATTTTTCAAAGCTTGCTCATTTTTTACTATGAAATAGTTTATGGTAGAAGTGATTTCCTAGAAAGAATGAAGGCTATGAATATGTGTCGTCTTAAAACAATTCTTCATATCAGCAGCGTACTCATATAGATATACAGTATTATACGGTAATTACAGTATCCATGTACAGTACTTATGTAGACTTGAACAAGAAAAAAAGTGTACTTCTTTCCCCATTTCTTTTCTTTCACAAGAAGTATTCTTTCTGAGTCATTTTATTTTTCATCGATTAGTGAAATTCATGAAACAAACCTCAATCCACAGTTTTTGAAAAAATTCTTGCCTTTCAAGATTTGTTATACATAGTATGGATATTGATTTTTTACATGAATTGTTTTTCGGACACATTTTTTAACTTATTGGAACTCATTACTTTCAGATCAATTGAACTTGATTTGATAAGTATAATGTAGTATGTGTTAGTAAGTAAAGCTTAAGAGTTATCTTATTACTTGATATTAAGTCAGCTTATCCTTTAAGCATAACAAATTTTCTATTTATCAAATGATCGATGAGGTCGTATCAGAATAATGTGTGAATGTAATCACCATTAAACTGATAGGAGCTCGTCAACGTGACTCACTTTATGGACCACAGATACTCACTGAGTCACCATAGAACAGAATACGTATCGTATTTTAGAGATTTATCCAAAAGCCTTTATCTCTCCCTTTTATTGAACCTTTAGGTAGAACTTTTACCTTAAGATTACAATAGGTAAATGTTAACGACGCTAAGGAACTCTCACGTGGCGTATTTTTTACCTCACAAAATGACGTCACGACTTATGGGATCATTGTAGGAGTGCTTCAGTAATGCTCTTTCATAATAATTATGGTTTTGAGGTAAATTGAGTGATTTAGTGTAAAAGGATTCTCATTATACTCAATACCGCCTGTATAAATTGGAGTGCTGTTGAGTCGAAAATGATTTTTAAACTAAGACTAATGTAAAATGTATCGACTAATAACCTTATGGTTAAAGTTGTTTTGATAAGGAGTTATTTCGGCCAATTCATTGATAATGAAACTGGTTCGATTTGGCCTTATCAATAGCGCCAGTTTAGTGATAAGCTGTTGATCCTACTAATACCAATTTAGATCAAAGAATAAAACGATATGACATTGAGGCAACATGATAGAATTTTTAACAGAAGATGATCTCCGAACCTCCTATTGCAACGAATTCTATGATTGATTTTGAGGTGAAATTTAGTTTTTCCTCAATCCATCTCACTTTAACAAGTTATTTATATAATTGTAACTCTTCTGATGTTTTGAATTTCTCTAAAATGTTTATATAAGAGAAATCATTTGATATTTTGTGATATAACGAGGAAAAATTGAAAATTTTTGCCTCTTCTCGCAAAAAAACACTGATTTGTTGGAGTTTTCTCCCTCTGAAGAGGAAATTCTTACCTAAGCAGAGGTAATGCAACGATAATGTACAGTTTGGATAATGTTTATATTATTTTTTTTTCATAAACGAGAAAGTAAACCTCTATAAGGAAGGAAAATTTCCCTCTAGAGGGAGGTTTTGAACGCTTCAGAATACAGTTTTCGTTATAAAATCTACGCTAATAACATCTCAACAAATTTTATATTTTATAATATGTTTATTTGTTTCTGAAAAACAATTCATAAAAAAATAATTGATCTATAAATGACATACCGTATCCAAACGGATTTTTCTTTCTAACTTCTCTCTTTATAATCTATTTCGTATAGGTTTTTATGTGCTAATTGATTTGATTTGACAGTACAGTAAGCAAATCTGAGAGATTACTGTAAAATTTATTCTACTTCTGACGACTCAATTTCATACGTTGCGTTTGATACGCTTGATGGCGACGGACAAACACCTGAAATTATCAAAAAAGCCTATTTTGATCGAAAATCAAAAAAAGCGAGAGTGGTAAAGTCGAGGAAAAACGTGAGGATTAGAAACGAAATGAGGCAAACCTGTGATCTCGCATATCCAATCAAGATATTTTCGTACGTCTTCAAAAGTGTTAAGTCTTCCTACAATAAAGTAAATTTGTATTCATAATTATAGCTTATTCTCACTTCTAACTCTGGTGTTTATTTTGTGATAAATGCTTAAAAACTTCTGATTAATCGTGAGTTCATTAACTCATTTGGATTATAGATAGAAAGCTTGAAACGAATTGAGTAAGTAATGAATCATCTCAAAAAGCTGATTTGATTTTAACCTTTGTTATATTAGAAGCTTTTGTAGGTGTGTTAGGAGAAGATTGAGGACAAACTTCAGTACTGATCAATCCCTATGAGATACGGCCCACCCTTGCTTCCCTCAATATACCGTGGATATGACTACATGTGAGTCTTATCTTCACATCGACTTAAAGTGATCACGAGTACGCGTTTTACTTTAGAGCTTCTCATTACTGTGCTACGCCTCAATGACTGTTAATCACAAAAAAGCTCTATGTATAAGTGGAATTTTATTTGAACTAATCAGAAAACCGACAGAAAGCATGGAGCTAAATGAGGCTAGTGATAAAGGACAGCTCAAAGGTCGAAGTCATTGATTGTTGGAAGGAAAATCAGTGCTGAGTATTCCATAAACATTGCTTGCTATAATTAATACTGTAATTTTTATTTGATTTCAGAATCTGTAAAGTAATTAACTCTAAATCAGACGTCACAAAAGAAAACACTCTACAAGGGTTAGACAAGATAAGCTTTGGTGTTGATCGATCCCTTGTGGCGGTACCAATCTACCGATTAAATAGAAACCACAATTGTCATGATAGTTATGACGAGTACAACAATTAGGAGTCGACAAACCTATTGTGAGGAAGACAACATATAAATAACCTTGAGGTACTTCAGGTCCTTCACATGTTTGTCCATTTGAGCTTGTGATTCCAATGAGAGTGTATCTGGTTCCATTAGTTTTGATCAAGGGACCACCGCTATCACCCTACAAACATCACTGAGCTCATAAGTTCGCTTGATGAACCTTAAGTGTTGCAAATTAGATGATGCACACTTCGTTAGATAAAGTTTTTTTCAACCCGCAAAAATTTCAGCTTACACGACAGATCGACTTTCCACTTGTTAGCGTATGAAGTTGATCATGATAGCTATCGAGTTTGTAGAAGGCTAAATCGACTGCATGAAGAAGACGTCTGTATTTGTCATTTGCTGGAAAGCAGAAAAAGCAGTTTGACTCATTTTTGATTTGTTGAAACCTCTGGTCAATCACTGTACTTACGGTTGAAACCGTAACCAACCGCTACCAAGTGTGACGGTATTTCCTCGTCAACATCAGGCATACAAATCGGTACTCCATCAGAATGAACGTTTTCGGAAATTTCTGCTATAGCAATGTCTCGATAAAGATTACATGAATCGTAGTTTGGATGAATTTCCATCTGAAAACTCACTCGAAATAAAATCTGAGTTCACATGCGATAATGAACTAATGAATAATTGGAGAGATTGAGTTATAACTTCCTCAAAGCAGAAGTGCTATATTTATTTCAGATCATAAAACTAAACCGAAAAGAATCATTGTTGACGGCAAGTAAGTGTATTGTATAGGAATTGATTTTTTTATTGGTTGTATCTACAGCATGGTTTGCAAGTAGTATTTTTTCAAAAAAAAATTACATTTACAATACGGTACGAGGCAGATTCATAGGAACATTTTGACGGAAATCGGCAATGACCTCCAACGTACATCACGACTTTTGCCTCATCTAAAGGTTTATAGAGATCGCTGAAATGTGGAAAAAATAATAATAATAATCCTGAATACATCCCCTATTGAAAACTCACAGAGATTTCTCATGAGGTTATTTAAGACTTAAAAATCAGCTTTTGAATGAAGTTAAATGTACTCACGTAGTGTTGTGTTTCCTCCGTCCACAAAGCCAACGGTGATTTCGAACGTTTTGCGTCAAACAGTGGGCGGCGGTCAGAATATGACGTGAGGAAATTAGTACTGCTGTGCATCCTGATATTGAGCAATGAACTCAATTACGGCACTCATTTCTTTACAAGCAATCGCTTGACGATCGATATCACATTGTAAAGAAACTGTGTGAGGTAAAAAATCCGTACTCGATATTGATGTTATTAACGAAACAATCCATGGATAGTCATTTCTTTTTGCTGCAACTCCTCCAAGCGATCTTTTTTTCATATTACTATCTGGAAAAAAAAACATATCGGTTGTTGTTAGCGTTCACAGAGGACGAAATATGAATATATAATTTTTCAAATTGAATAAATATTCATATTTTCTATGAAGTATAATAGATAAGAATGGTACGAGTGATGTCCTCGTTATGTCCTCATGATGTTGAGTCAACCAAATAACCACATAATCAAGCAATACATTTATCCGATAACGAAAAAAGCCCACAAAGCTCATTATAGAAGCAAACACGTTATTGATTGATTTTCCTCATTAACGTCATCGATACAGTAATATTACAACATGAGGTTGTTTTTATAGAATTTTTGTTTTATTAGAAAGTTATTTAGGTAACATTTATGTAATAAAACTTTTCTATGATCGAAATCCTCATAGATTTCATTCTTTACACATGAAAAAAAAATATTCGGCTATGAAAATTCTCATTAATCAAATGGTTAACTTTTGAAGGAAAAAATTCGCTTGCTTAGCCGTTGGTTCTAATGAGGAACACTTTTTAACCTCAACATTTTAACATTAACAATGAGGAAATATTAAGCACTACGAAAAAAAATTCCATTAAAAAAAAACTCCAGCACAGATATTTTCGTTGAGTTTTTTCCAAAAAAAACTCTTCATATCTTTAAAAATCTCTTAATGTGTTTTTTTGAATTCAATTTTTTTTTGCCTCAATTCAATCACTACACTTAATGAGGACTTTCTCGAATATTTAATTATTCCTCATCTATTTGATATTTTTCATTTTTTTTTCTTCTAAGCAAAAATACAAATTTATGAAAAATTTAAGTAAAATATTTTTAATGAAATGTGTTTCTTATTAAATTTTATTAGTGACGAAAAAAAATTTTTTTCAATCGATATCTCGATCACTTTGATAAATCGAACCATTTTTGTCGATTTCAGTGGAATTACGTAGTCCACAATGTTGTCGAATCCAAAACCGTTCCTCACTATCGATTTTTCCAGAGGTCATCGACTGATAAACATTGATGCCGAAAGTGTTGCAGATTGAAAGCGAAATCAGAAATGCCTCCAAAATTTTGAAATTCATGTGATAAATTTCCTAAAACGCAAAACAGTCGCATGAAATTCACATGACACGCCTGAAAGGTGGTAAATTTTCCTCATCGAAGAGGTGAAAAAAAAGTCTCCTACGTTTGAAAAACTATCTAGTAAAGCTAACCGTATACTACTTACGCAATCATTTAGTAAATAATACAATCGAATTGAATTTTATCTTGAGAAGCTATATATTTTGAGGATTGGAGTTTTTAAGAGGTAGAAGTGTTAAGAAAGTTGTATTTGCTATTTAGTTGAAAAAAAGAACAGTAATTTTAGTTAGATTTTTGTATAAACAAGAATTTTTATAGCGATAGTGAGAGGGAGAGAGAGAGAGAGAGAAAGTGGATCGAGTGAATAACGAGTATTACAGTAATCGGATTTTCACATAATTTATGGTACTGTTATGTTTTTAAAAGAATTAAAAATCTAACGAGTCACAACGATCTACGACAATCGAAATCGATAATGTCTCTGGTATGGCTTTCACTGATCTGCACTGAATGGGTAGATCGTCATGTATTATAAAGTAAAAAATTGTTAGAAAAAATTTATCGACTCATTTTTGACAACATCAATAATCGAGGTTGATCAAGATAAAATGATTATGCTGCAAGTGTTCATGAGTCGATCGTTCATGAGGATTATCCTCTGTTATTCTATCGATTTCTCATAATAAGAAATAAATACTGAAGCTGGCCATAATGAATGCATTAACAGATTTACATATTCCTGCACAAGGCTTTTACTTTAAAGCTTCATTCACAAAAACAGAATTTCTTCTATGGTTGCAAAGCGTTGATGGGAGTGATGAAGGTTATCTTTGGCGTAGATCTGTCCCTGGAATGCGAGCCTGATCTATACAGTAACTTGAGTTGACCTTTCTTCACCAAGTCAGTTGCAGTTATTCTACACAGGTTTCTCCAGTATCAATTTACCATGCCCCGAGGGATAGCGAGTTTGATAGTCCTGGGTGGCGGCTGAAAACTCATTTGGGCTTGCGTGTCACTGTGGCACCTCCACCACCACGCCACTGGGCTCCGTAATAGATTTTTCAGGAGGAATATGATAAATTATATCCAGGAAACATTTTACTCTTGAATTTGACAATTTTGATGAAAAGGGAACTTAATGAATTGTGGACAAAACTATGTTATTTATTGAGGATGTTTGTAGAGGCAACAAACAAACAACGAAGGATAGATGCTT
>KN716175.1:103756-118658 GCA_000816705.1 Dictyocaulus viviparus
CCATCCAAGTACTTATGATTTAAGGAATGAATACTCATTCAGGATAGTTGTCTTATAGCAGCATTTGTTTATACATGAAAGTGTTCTCCAGAACAACATCAAAATGAAATAGTTCATGTACTTCCATCTCTCCGAAGCTTATTTTAGTCAAGCCGTATTATTTCTAATAGCTTTAAAATCTGTTCCATTACAGAAAATTGTATATATAAAAATGTTACCGACAAATTTAAAGCAGCTAAATAAACAAACCGTGGCTCAATTGATAACGAAAATGATAAGAATTATCAAAATTCATTAGAAAGCATTGCTCTGGTGTGCATTAATTGACATGTTTGAAAAATTTAAAGGAGCCGCAAGTAAGTGGGACATTTTTTACCGTATCACAACAATACTTTTATTTGTATAACAATTCTTTATTATTTTAGAAATTACTGGATCAAAATTGAAAGAAGGAGCAGTGGGTATTAAAGACGCAACGTGTTAGTTTTCTATCTCATAAAAATTTCGAATTCAATACGGTCAAAATAGATATTTTAACGAAACATTGGCGTTCGTATCTGCTATTGGTCAACGCACTATGCAGCTTTAGCGTCGACCAATCACATACGAATGGGCGGTTCTATGAAACCAGCATTTTCAACTATTTAGTACTATTCAAAATCAGTACTGATCGTTGTCAATCGTCTAATTATGTTCAACGATCCTCATGAATTTTATGAAACCTCTGCGATATGATAGCAGCTTTATAGCAACAATTTTAAATTTTCTTTTATAATTTGATTTTGTTTTAGTGGATATTTGTGATGGAGTCAAAAAAACATACAATGAACGTTAGTGAAGCTGTCTTTCTTTCACATTAATTTTCAACTTTTACTAAATATTGAAAGGGATTATCGTTCAGGTAAAGCTAATAAGCAAGAAAATGAGGAAGAAGCTCGAGTGGACGGTGGAAAGGATAATGAAAAAGATAGTGGAAAAAACGATGGAAAAGGCAATGTGACGGACGCTGAAAAACAAAATAAAAAGGATAGCAAAAAAGACGCTGAAAAAAACAGTACTGTAAAAGAAAAACACTAAAGTAATACCATGAGAAAAAAGACGCTGAAATAAAAATTAATAATTTTACATGAAATGTAAATTTATATGAAAAGTTTTTTCCTGTAGATGTTGGATATTCAGAAAAAAAAAAGACGAGGCAAAAACTGTCCATCGCGAATTTTTCTGCTACCTGAATTATATGGATTTCCGTTGATCATCGACTAAGTCGAGCGAGCACCAGTAAAGCTTCCATTTGTTCCTGACGTGCGCGATTGTAGTCCAATGACTTTTTTCGCTCTAGGGATTCGTTGAGCATCATACTTTCTTTCTAGAGCCTTGGTGAAGAGGTCAGACCATCTGGCTGGTGGTCTTCCTGCAGTGTTACAGCTTGTGTCCACAGGTCATCATTTATGCACATCATGTGTCAGGTCCATCCAATTTTCAAAAGCTTGGTGGGTACGGCTGCGTTTCTGATTTTTGATCGGTGAGGTAGGTCAGAACTTTTAAATGTAGCGTAAATTTAAATGTAGTGTAATGTAGGGTATAAGTTGGTCAAAGCACTATCGATAATAATAATGATAATGAGAGTGATAATCAATAATATCAATCTGTATAGTACGGGCAACTCTCACTTCCTAAATCTTAAGCCTAAATGAATGAGTGTTTTCTTAAAACTTGAAGATAGAATCACATACAAAGAAAAACTAAACGTCTTGAAAATATTTACAAACAGCAATTTATGAAGAGAACGTGTAACGCGATGCTTAAAGATGCAGCTCTACTGTGCAGGCAACGACTCGCAGTGGTGTCAAAGCTTTCAGCCTCGATCCTCGCCAAACCTCTGAAGTCTTTAGATCAGTTAGTAGGTAAGGGAGAAATTAAGGAAAACAGTATTGATCTGATTGGGCATAGCGGTAACAGATTAAACGCTGTCACTTATCGTATTCTGTCTTATTCAAAAAAGTCATATGATTTTTTTTCGTTTATATAAATATATGAATTATTTACTAAATGAAAACATTTGTACACTAATAAAACTCGTCCAGTCATCATTTGTACCTCGATATTGCTTTTTTTAAATCAGCAGCTTTATTCTATTCCGTTAGAGGTTCATCGAATTCCTCAACTCCTCAAGTTTTTCTCTCTAAGAGGATCAATCTGATGTCAAACAAATAGTTTGTGTTTTTATTCGTTTAAACACGGAATTTTACAAACGATTTTATTTATTTTTCAATATTTACTGCATAATTAACATTACAATTAAAAACAAATAAACAAATATCTATATGGAGGTGATTGAACGAGAAAGGCAAGACGTAAAACACAGGTAATTTGCATAATTTTCACTGATATAAATAATTTTAATGTTAGAAGAAAAAAAATTTTGAAAAACCTGGCTAGTAACACTATAGAAAACTACCAGAGCGACAGAGATTTGTGTAAAGAAAGAAAAAAAGACGATAGAAAAACAAGGATTAAAAATAGGAGGCAAAAAAAGCACAGGTTGATAATCATATGAGGGTAAAGCTGTGCGTCACTTCACAAAGCAATGAAAGAAATGTAATGAACGAAAGAAAAGGTAGAGGAGGAAAAAAAAGAAACACACAGGAAGAGGAAAAAGAGCTGGTAATGAACCATCACTTTAAGAGCGGACGAAAAATCTAGTACGATTTTGAGTGGCAGCTTACTTTATGGGTCGGTAAAGGAGAGCAAGAAAAGAAAAACCGGCCTATACAAATACACTTAATATTACAAAAAGGAAAATAAAAAAAATAACTCTTTTAAAGTCTGAAGTATAGAGAAAAATCATGAGATACATCTTGGTGTTGTACGAAACGATTAAGTGCAATGTTAAGATGAGAAATTTACTCGGAGGGCGATGAAAAAGTGAAGACTTAAAGCTGGTACTAGCCGGATGTGAGTTGTGTTTTTTTCTCTTACTATGTACAAACATAATGATTCATAATCAGTAGATGATGTTATCGGTATGAAGACGATGTAGATGTAGAAGATTTTCTAGTAGACGATTTATCAGATCTTTCGAACAAGTCGTATAAGTTCAGAAAGTGTTTGTGTTTGAGCGTCAGAAATCGGTAATAACGTCATATCTGGTGTAGAACGTATATATGTATTAATTCGTTCAGCATGTTCAGCAACAAACAGCACATCAGCAAGTAATTCCGGTTGTGTTTCGTCTAATGTTTGTGTGTCTAACGATAGTTCATTCATTAAAGCTGGACGATCCTTGAAATATTCGAATACACTATGACATACTTTCAGTAGTGACGTCAATTCATCCTGAAAAATATGAGGTTTTTCTTTGAGTTAATCAATTATCGACAATATTTCAAGGAGTTATAAACACTTAATTTGCATATTATTACGATATAATGTAATACATGGTTATTTATTGACTATTAAATATTACAATAAAACTAATTCCGCCACAGTGCTCTTCCTTCCTTCATAGAAACATCCTAGTATTCGAATGGTACGGCACTGATTCCGTAAGTACTTCATATTTGTTTTTATTTTTGTGAAATGTAACACCATAGCGATTAATTTGCTGTTATCATAAGCACGAATAATTATTCTTCTCGCTGGAGAAAGCTTAAAGTTGTTTTGAGGAGATATGCTTGAATAGCTCCAAGTTTCACTGCCTAAGTAATCACCTCGAAGACGTTTTACCACCTCAAAGAGGATTGGAGGTAGTTTTAGGACTTCGATTTTAACATGGAAATCCAGCTAACAATTGATCTATGAAGAATAATCACTTCCTTAATGCAATATGGTCGCAAGGTGGCAGATCTCGTTGATCTATATAGGTCAGCGACTACCCAGGATGAAAACCATGAAAACTCCTGACCAGGGGCGTCTAATGGATCCAATGAACTTAAGCTACACCAGCGAAGCTTTGTTGCGTCGGTGTCACCATGTACGCAAAACACCACCACCATGAGGAACAATGGGACGAGTAAGAAACGTATGAAAGGTTGGTGGGAGTCAAACTAGGCGTAAATACGACCCATTCAGATAGCCAAATAAGTAAGAAAAATTTCTACACGATGAAATGAAAGCTATTTTTCTTTGATGAAAGAAAAACACTGACTTTTGCAAATGAAAGTCGTCCGATATAATCAAGAAATGACTTAATCAATGGTGTTAATGTGTCGCTGTTTTCTAGTCCAAACGAGCTATCGCTGTCCTCTTCTCGTTTCATAGTCTGAACTAAGCTCGATTTTCTACTTCAATATTTCGATTATAATATAAAATCACCGAATAAAAAACGTCTACAAGTGTCTTTCTATATCTAATTTTTTCTTTGAAAAAAAATCAATATAATCACATACTTTTGTAGCCGTCACACAACCGTTTATACTAGCGCCGTTGCAGCTATCAGCGTTAGTTTGTCGCTTTTGTAGTATTTGTACGAGCGATTCGAATGGATTTGGATGTGGACTAAAAGAAAAATTCTCAATAATATCGATCGATAATGTCAACACTTCTTCCTCAATCGTTCGATTTTTACACTTAAAAATAATGAAATAAACCAAATAAAACTTATTTTCTATCAAAATAAAAAAAATTTGAATGATTGAGTCATTTCGTAGAAAATGTAATCCCCATAACTCCTCTTTGACCTTTTTTTTTCGTTTTCAGTCAGCCAAATGTTTGATTTCATGACCAATTCTGATGATTGTATAATTATCAAATTCAACCGAAAGTGTACATAAACAAATCATAGATATTGATCGCTCTCATCTGTTGATCAGTTTGACCTATTGATCTCTCATATAAGTCAGAATTCCTGTATTATCGTAGATGATTACTATTTATTCAACAAATCTTGATGCTTAAAAGTTTTTTTTTGTTTTTTAACAGGAAATCAATACAGCTTACGATTAAAAGCCGATGTAATTTCAAAAAGCTAGTAAATTTTGTGTAATAATAGTTTATAAACGAATTCATGTTCATCGATTATTTGGTTTTTCAATTCAAATTCGTTTCGCTTTCTTGAATTGAATAATTTTCGCGCTCATCATTGTGAATGCGTTCTCGAGGGAATCGAACGTTCTCAAGCATTTCGTTATGTTATCGTCACGAGATGTTGATGATTGCAGTCGTTGAGGTGAGTGACTGAGGTGATGAAAGAATGCATTAGACAGGAATACAACAAAGACCTATTTAATCGGTAACGAGAGTGACAATCACGACAACGACATCAACGGCGCCAACGACGACGACGACAACAACGACGATGTCGGGAAGCGGCGGTGTCCTATTTGAAACTCGCCCCCACATGCGTTCATCGACACACTCGTTCAACGTCATTACAAGTACAGAACACGTCGGTAGGAGGTGATAAATGAGTGCTCGAAAGAGATAAGTGAATGGAATGCAAACGATTTCATGAAAGAACGAGAATGAATTGTAAAATCGTTGGTGCTTTTTCATATGAGAATTCGGATTAACATCAAATTTTAGTTGCCGAGAAGAAAAAAAAGTGACAAATACAGCTCAGACGAGTGATGTTAGTGTTGACCTCGACGATGTTTGAACCCTCATTGACGATACTATGAGAAAACGGAAATGCTATAGGAGGTGAGGTACAGGACGACAGTCAAAAAAAAATAGGTAGAGTAGAAAACTACGGCAATTCCCTGCTAAATTTTATATAAAAAATGGAAGATAATGTAGCCTTAGCACGAAATTTTTTCTAAAATATTTTTAATATTTAAGTAATATATTCAAATTTCAAAGTTAAACTTCATTATAATCGATCCGAGGTGATGACATTTTAATAATTTCATCTCGTATTCAACTTAATGAGGTAAAAACTCACTTATTTGTAACAAATAATGCAGATAAATGAGGTTGTATTTGAGTGATCACTTCAGGACATATCGTTGACTCAAACAATTCCGCTGACGGCATTGGATATTCAGGTAACAAAAAACTAAATCAAGCCACATTTTGTTCTTCTTAATATTTAAAATAATACGAATTTTTTAAAAATGTGCTGTAGAGTTAGAAGCTCGAGAAATATTCCAGCAGCCAATGGAATTCAATTGTATGCGAACGATGTTCGTTAGTTACGGCAAGAAAGAGAGTTCGTCGAGACGTTTCAATTCTAAGCTTCGTCTTTTTTATGGATAACCTCAAACGAACCTCATTAAACTGCGAAATCCATGACCATCGACGATTTTCGACGGAATTTGATCGATCAACATCATCATAGCAATCTATAAAGGAATAATAAATAAGCATTAAGAAATCATTGTAATCCATATGTTTTTTTTTTCAGTTTCGTTTTGTGTAGTTGAACTTAGAAGTTATCCTCAAAAGATATGAGGAGATTATTCGGTTCACGTATGCAGATGAGTAATCAGAATCGTTTCCAAATAAAATGATGACGTCATTTTATAAATGAAAAAGATCATTTTTCTATTAAAGGAATCAATCTGAATTCGGACTAACAAACGTTTGAAGGCCACTGAAAATAGAATGGAGAAAGAGATTTACGTTATTGAAGATGAATACTTTTCAATTTGGCTTCATTATCCTACTATATCATCTTAAGAGTAGTTTGTTCGTTTTTTCTAGTAATTTTACACCTCAATTTAACTCATTAACATCTTTACGCCTCCATCCATCATAAGAGCATTCTTTTTCATCAAAACTAGGCAATCTTAGAGTGCACCCATTCATAATCAATTGTGTCGGCTCCCAAGAACTTCTGTCAAGACCTCATACCAGCTTCAGTCTCCGCCCTACGCATTAAAATCATTCGAACATTCTGAACAGTTATTGTTTCGCTAAGACAAAAGTTCTGTACTTGAAATCGATGAGGACAGCACCTGTCAGCAAAGAGGTAGTAAAAAATATACAAATAATTTAGGTTAAGCATTACGTGAGGTCATTTAGGATATCTATATGACATAGAAAGAGGAGGCTAAAGCCGACATGAATCAGAGCGCCACTATGTGTTAAGCCGAAATCACCATACGTATTCACTCAATACGGTACCTCTCATTAAAATTTGGATATAAATAGATCAAAATAAGGATAGCAAATACAATTTTTGAGATTTCAATGACTAAGCTTTAATGGAAAAGAGCTTGTTGTTTTAGTGAAACGTAAACCCGTCATATCGCAAAATTTAGTATTTCGTTTTTTACATAGAGGAGGTTTTTCTGGAAATTATCCTGTTCAGATGATAGAGCGCCTGTGTTCATGGATTTTATCACAAAAATGCTTGTGACGTCATGTGATTAGCACTAGTTCGGATGATAAGCAGAAGATTATGACGGTAAATCTGTATCGCAATCAAAAGCAAGCTATGGAGTTACAGTTACACATATAACTCAAATGATCATGAAGAGATTACAAGCCTTCAGATAAGACAGATGTTCAAGCCGTCAAGTATATACACATACCACACATACATGCATATCTACATACACATGCTTACACACACATGCATACATAGATATATAGGCATACACAAGCATATACAAAGATACTGTATACGGTAATACGTTGAGCCTTTATCAGTTTACCGTCGTGCAAGGAAACTTGAGTGACGAGAGTTAAAAAATTGCACTTGTTCCTCAAATATTAAGTCAAAATTGCGCTATTGTTTAATATTCATTACAAATTAACTCATGAAAACCATATCATTATAGATTCTACATATTCCACGAAATATTGAACGTCACATTAGAACGTTCTTTGCTTTTTACCAGTAGTGCTTAAAACATTTAAGCTGGTAAAAAGCTGAATAGACGGTAACGAAAATAATAAAACTCAGATCGTAGAATTTAGGAAGTAGATCATATATACCGTACCTTCTGCATGGTGTTATTCGAAAATTTCGCCAATAAATATGCAAATTTCTTTGAATATACTTCAAAAAATATCAATACATTTCGTATAAGCGAGTCATTGAAAAAACTTCAAAGGAAGGAAAAAAAAGCAATAGAAGCTCAGTTCTTTTTGTGGGAAGAAAAAATGTTATTGATGAAAACAATAAGATCATTGGTTTGATTTAAAATATTTGAACTCAGAATTTCTCCGTATTCAAAGATGAATAGCACAGGGAGAAACCAATATCTGTAAGAAAACATATGATAAACACCAATGAGTGATAATATAACGAGGCATCCTCATTTCCTTATGAGGTTCATTATGAGTTTTGATAATGTGAGATGGTTTTCGATACCGCAAAAACTAAATATGTTATTTATTTGAATAATTATGTTAGTTGTTAAGAGATTATTACAATCGAATAGATTGATTTGAATCCGGTTGTTGTTCATCTGCTGATCATCTTCACACCATCTGTACGCATTCGATTGTTTAAAATCCCAGAAAACTTGTCTTCATCCAGAATGTTTCTACGTTCTTCGTGTTGTGTTTATGTCGTAGTTATTTTTTTTTTCAAACTGGTTATTTAGTTTCATAGATGTAAACAATAATAACTGAAGTAGTACTAGCCATTGGTCGTCGACTGGTCTTCGATTACTTACGTGTTCCTATCGTATAAATATATCCACTGAGTTTCTTATCGATTTCTTAACTCACTATGGATAGAGAATTCGAACTCATTCCAATCATTTATCTACACCAATTTATTCATACTTGTCAAAAAAATGATTTATAAAACAACGAAAATATCCGATGTCTAGCTTAGTTTGTTAATAATGTTTTGATAAATAAATGAATATGAAATATATTGAGCAGTAGTAACATTAGCGTCTAAAAAGTTCAACTAAATAGATCTTTGTATTTCTGGAGTAGTTCATTTGTAAGAGCCAAGACGAATTCTACTTCAAATCTATGAATTTGATCCGTTACCGTGTTTATACTAGCTGGTGCTTTATTCAAATAAGGCTTTTTTCCCATTAAACGAGCTTCTTTCATCGTCAAACTCGTTCACAATAGCCAATTACCGTATAATTGAAGTGCGGCAGCGAGATTGGCGTGAGGTACGACGGGACCGGTTCGGTAGCAGTGCTGTGGACGTGAAACGTCGACACATCATACATAAACACAATGCTGAGAAGAACTCGATTAATTACAAGCGTTGTTGGGTCAAGCGAAGAGAAAAAAAACTAAAACAAAAGGAACAAAAACTAAATTCGGAAATGATCGTATGTTCATTATTTCATAGGATTCATTTCGAAACACCTCAACAATTTCATCGTCACATGTCTTTTTTCAAGTGGAAAATTCAAAATCCAACAATTAAGCTTCTTTAGATAGTCATTAGCATATTTTCCATCTATCTAACTGAGATATTAGTGAGGCACATTTCTATAAAAACTACCGTATTCCAACAAGAGAATACTATAGAGACCAACTACACTGAACATAAATTTTGAACTAATTTCAAGTTGATGTCATGTAAATCCTTTGCGGATGATAGCCCGCGTCACTCATTTGGAAATACTCACTTTTCGCTCAATGATTATGATTATACTCGCCGACGACGTGGCAACTAAGAGCTTTGTTAGATGAAACGTTGTTGATCAATGTGGTTACGATCCATTAGAAAGAAAAGACTGAGCAAATCAAATAATAAGGAATAAGGAAAATTCTGAGAATACTGACACGATCCCTCTCTGTCTTGCCGTCTTCATCGATTTATTCTAAAACTCATAGATTCTCATTTGACTTTGAATTTCTACAGCAGCCGGCAAAATGTTTTCTCTGTCTCGTCGTCACCAACTAACACCTGCGCTTCCCTGTGAATCAAAGAGAAAAATGTCCGAGAAAAAAAATGTGATGAGGCCAGCACAAATAGACAATCAATCCTACAGCCGGCTGGTTGACTTGATGTTTAACTGCACGTGCCGATCATACCGTTAGTAGAACATCTGTCGTACAGAATACGATCATCATCATTTCAACTCGACTCACATCATTTTAACGTTACCGTTAAGCAACAACAACAACAATAACAACAAAAACAACAACATCATCATGTAATCAATGTAATCAATAATTCAACTGGTTGATTTCATAAGGATATCTTTATTTAAACAAAAAATAAACTGAAAAATTATATAAAAATCTCTAAGATTGATATCAGCTTATTATTGATTTGTTTATCGGAAACAAATCACTCTATTTAAAAAAATAGCAAGGTACAAAGAAATTTTTTGTTGAAGATAATAACGTAAGAGTTATGAATATTATTACAATAATTGTTATTGATTTTGTATCAGAATGATCAATAAAAGATCATGAGAAGGTTTGAGCAGTACGTACATCATAGGCATTTAGCACCGATCACGTTCAACTTACGTTGTTTCCTCGCTTTTGTTTCTGAGTTCTGAGTCATCTCATATTTTAATCTAGCTTGATAAAATCATAACAAAAGACAAGAAGCATTTCATACGATCTCGCCTAGGATACCTCACTTATAGAAACCTCATAAATTGTTTGGAACTGAATCAATTCCATGTTCAAAGACCTGATTGTAGACTGATGAGTTTTATTGAGGATTACCATAATATTTAGGAAAAAACATACGGTCAATTTCAAATCTATCATCGATAAGTTACCGACCTGTGCGTTGATTTTTCGTTCGTCGACATTACGTAGCTGAAAATGTCGTGGTGTCGAAGTGAGACGTGATTTTTGATCAAAATCATTCTCTATTTCCTCATTACACTTCTTTTGACTCAAAACCGAAAACGCCGATGTTTTTTGGCTTAGATCAGTTGGTTCCTGCATCTCCTCTTCAACCTAATACAAAAATTCTTTTGTTTCTCTTAATTTTAACTTTCACAAAATTTTATATAGTTGTAGAGTACTTCATCTCAGCTTCTTCGATGAGTAAGCTCAGAACATACCTTTATGAATGAAAATATTAAGCATAGAAAATATTTACAGTCACTTATTGTTTTAAAATGAGTTCATACATCTAAATATTTGCCGATTTTGAGTACATTTCGTTTGTATATATATAAAAAAAACCTCAGTAGCATCACGTTTAATGACCATAGGTTGCGTGAAAATCTTTACAGGTTTTGGTGCTGGTAGACCAGCTGGAGCGATTGATAGAGGAGGTAAAGGAGGTAATGCTGGACCAAATAAAGATGAACCAGATGAATTCGTGTCACTTGATGATGAAGAAGCTGAACACTATGAAATATTAGTGATTTTGATGACGTCATATACCAAGAAAATTTATCAAAAAATTAAGTATTTTTCATCTGCAAAGTAGAAATGAGGTACCTGAAGGACTTTTTTGTGGTTCAGGTGATGTTTTCTTTGTGATATGAGCAACCATTGTGGATGCCACTTGAGTGTTCATTTCCCGTAAAAGTTGAGCACGTGCTTTTTCTTCTGGAAAAAAAAGTACACTAAGGAAAAAAGACAACTTCAAAAACACTGCTAACCTATTTGTAGACAAAATTTTCAGGTAAAAATGTTGTTATTGTTAATGTTCAACTTAGATCATCTTTTTATTTCTAATACATAATGTTGTACCTCAAAAAAAACCTCAAAACGTTATCACTGAATGCTATTAGAAGCTTCTCCGATGCTTGAACAACGAGATGTTTTAGTTGAATTTTCAAATATTATAAAATGCGACGTTCTCGTCGATAATTTTGAGAGTCCTTGAATGGCGATTTGAATACGACGTTATCTACAACACCAGACAACCAGCTGGTTGTCTACCTGTTTCAGTTCTGAGTCAATTCGTTACGTTGATTACTATGATGTAGATGAGGAGAATGAATGAATAGAAGAACAGGTGGTATCGTTATCGAGTAACAGCCGGTTTTTCGATACTAGCTGATAGAGAAGGACAATTGACCATCACTGACGGACGACGAACATCATTTGTTCGTTCAAATTCTGATACGATTCGAAAGAGAAAAGCGCCTGACCGGCTTTTACAGTACTCTGGTTTAAATTAAAAGCTTCACAGCGAAGAATCTGCTAAATCTCTTTCCTAAAAGGATTTCAATTAACGATAAAAGACAAACTATGTTATACAGAAATATGCAAATTTGACTATAATGCATGATCTAATCATTGTATAACTTAATTTTATAACATTAGCCTCCTAATCGTTATCCTTAAAAATGAGGTCTTATACTTAATGTTGCGAAAAAAAGAAACATAAAAGTGAATCTTTCGGCATACAAAGCCAAATGTTCTAATACTAAAAATTCTACAAGGCATTTTTTTTTTCAAAATTTTACAGTTCATCAAAAAAAAATGCAACTTAAAAGAAGAGTTCATCTTTCAAAACAACTGAAATTTAAAAAAATTCCTATATTGATTTTTTGATAACTGCATAAGTTAAATAATTTTAGTGCTACATTGTTGTTTTTGAAAATTCTAACTCAACACAGCGAATTTTCCTGAGGTGTTCAACCATTTGAAAATAGAAAAAAAAAATTCACATGAATTTCACATGAATGCCTAATTATTTCAGTCATTGGGAAAAAAAGTGTTTGTTTTAATCATCGTTTTTGTTGCAAATCATTGATTTTTACAAACTCCTCAAATTATACAGTATGTGAGGTAGCATATAAAATGTACGTAACGTGTCGGTCATTATTTCGACAAGCTTTTATGCTGATCAAACCGGTCGGCTTGATGATGTTGGCCGAGAATATTGCATACGATAAGCTGTAACCCAGTGAGTTCTATCATCGATCCTTACTAGATTTATAAAACTCAAATCATCCTGAATTTTTCCACGATCTATTCGCTCTTGTAAAGTCGAGTCATATTGAATGTTGTGTGAAGTAAATCACCTCATTAATTTCGAAAAATTCAATGTAAATATTCGTCGAGTACTTATTCTCAGTATTCAAAATATCTTATTAATGTTCATTTCTGAGGATTAATTTTTTCCTTTACCTCACTTTTACTACACTAACGACTATCTACACTATCGAGAATTTTGAGGGAAAAGGAAAACAAACATCATGGTTGTTTTTGGATTACGAAAGAGTCCAGAAAGTCGATAAAATTCGTCGCCACCAAACTATCAAAGCCGCATGCCGCACCGCACGTAGATCATAAATCGGGTCAATACCGTATGAGCCGCATAGTACAAGTGAAGATATTCAGCTGTTCTTTTTTGTTGATTTATAATTTACTCTAACGCGAATGTGATTAGATACCGAAACAATCAAAATGCTATTTCCCTCAATCTGACCAACAACAATAACAACAAAACTTATACGTACGAAAAATGGAGGATGGAGGAAAAAACTGAATGCGACCTTGAATTCAGACGAGAATTAATTGCAGCCCTAGGAATACAAAAAAAAAGTCGCTCAAAAACGTAACAATATTATTAGGAAATTGCGAAAGTTAAAAGATGTTTTCTTGTTGAAAACAATATTTTTCGTGAATGATTAACAAAAATTCCTCGAATAGTCCCTCATAGTCATTTTTATTTATTTCCTATTGACCGTTATAGATCATAATTGCTTTCTTCTCATATCACTTACGATGTTGAGTTAAATGGAAAACTTCTAACCTACAGACGGTACAAGCTAAGGAAAAAAACTCTCGATCGATAATGTCTAAGTCTATAAAATTGATATTGATCGAAAATCAGGTCCATTGTTAACATGAAATTATGAAATCCAATTGAAAAAACAATAATATGATAATAAAGAGAATCGTTTCACTGAAGAAAATGGAACAGTGAAAACTCGTACGAATCGCAGAAAATCTGCAATGCTCTAATTCTACCAGTTATTAAATAATTTATAACGAAATAGATAGAGTATTTCATTTAAAACGATTAATTCTAACGATTAAACAATGAGGAATGAGGAAAATCTGGTGATAATCTCATTTATTTCATTGTAAAAGGAAAATTAATCAATTTGTTTTTTGATTTTGTTATTTTCGTCCTCAAACGTGTTAATAATGAGGTAAAATCACTCTGAATCAAATAATAATTATCACATGAACCTCAAAATATGGCTATTTCTCATTCTAAAATGGAAATTTGTCAGTTTTATGTAGATTTTATAGTGTTTAGATTATTATTACGCATTTATTGATCCGTTGAAAAATCAATGGAGAAGTTCATTCAGAAGAAAAGTGGTCTGGTCACTACTATGTTTATTCAGTCTTCTGTTTTTTTTTTCTCCTTGTCTCTCATAGATTTTTCTAAGCAGAAGCTGGACGAATTAATCAACAGAACTCGATTTGATCGTCCAATATATTTTCTTGAAAAGCAGATCGAGGAGGTAAAGGAGAAAAAAAAAGATCCATAAAATCATTCGAACCGGATTTTCAAATGACACATTTCGATAGCGAACATGATTGTTACGTCCGTCATCACTACCTCACTAACCCATTTTTAAAATCAACGTCGATTGTCGAGCTTCTTGAACTTGTTGGTATTCCTGTACATGACAACTTCGTAGATGTCGTATCATTCCCGTTGTGCTGAAAATGTAAATAAGAATTCATCTAATGTAAACAACTTTCAGAAGAAATAGCTATTACTGTAGTATTATTATTATTAATGAGAATATTCCTCTCAAAAGTAATTTTTTTTCGTTCTTTCTAACATACTGTAAAAATATCATCACGACTTTTTAGTAATTTCAATTCATTTTCATATCAGCACAAAAAATAAACCTCTTAAATTGAGGGAAAACATTGAAGGTTATTAGTTTCACATTCATTTTATAATAAATACAATTTTCTAAGAGCCGTTGACACAAACGAACTTCTTCATTTTTTATTTCAGCGAGAAAAAAAAGAAAACATGTTTGATCTTATCTCTTTTTTTTCGCTTCTATCTTTTCGTCTTTTTTCACTCCTTTTTTTTCTTAATCAAAAAAAAACAATTTTGCTAATTGTT
>KN716175.1:118838-134318 GCA_000816705.1 Dictyocaulus viviparus
CTTTATCTCTTTTTTTTCGTCTTCTATCTTTTCGTCTTTTTTCACTCCTTTTTTTTCTTAATCTAAAAAAAAACAATTTTAGCTAATTGTTTTTAGTTCAGTTATTTACCAAAGGATTTGACTTATGGTGAACTATTCTACCTCAAAGAAAGAGGACAAATTGAGAATCTGTCTGTTTCGTTTTTCTACTAACAGCTCTTGTTGATGATAAAAACAATTAAATCAATTCTGATAGCTAATTGTTTGTGATCTTAACAGATCCTCATACTCGTCCTCGTCCTCGTTCGCGTTTATGCGTTTTCATTCTTGGCTGCGTTCCAATTGAACAACGATGATTCCGTTGTGCTCGACTGTGGTTCACACAAAGAAACACTTCAAGACAAAAATGAAGCCGAAACGTCTTTTGTTTATTTGTTTGGATTTTTTTTTCCGTCCTCATTCTTCTCTTGAAAGTCATCAATGCTGTGAGTTAGGCCTGGGAAAAAGCAGCTTTTCAATTTCGAAAATTCTATAAAGTCAAGGAAATTTGTTGAACATCCGGATCGACTTCTACAAGATAAGCTTCTAAGCGCGTTTCTTCAAGCTTGATATTTCTAAAAACGTTAAGAACGTCATCACGACAGCCATTAAAAAATAGAGGGAAAAAAAAACGGAAACGTCGTGAAGGATTTTTCTTTTTATTTTACAAAAATTTCGATACAGATTTTTGAGATGTTGTGTTATCAGAAATCCAAGTGAATACAAAACATCTGTTTTAATTTGAGTGGTAAGCGATAAAAGCTGGTCAGAAAATTTTCCTCGACCTCTTCCAGATTGATCTACTCGACAACTTTCATCTTTTTTATTTTTTTTATATTTTGAGGATCGCGAAGTGAAAATACAACTTTCTCAGAAAATATTTTTGATGACCACACGAATTCGAAGACTTGCATTTCAGCTGCATCACATAAAATCTAATAATGAGAAACCTCGCTTTCTATGAGGTAAAAAATATGTGTGCACTTTGCTTGTTATAACAATTATGTCTCTATATAAAATAATTATTATATTAACTCACATTTATTCAAAAGTTGTGATCTACTAGAAAATAAAAAGAGATTTCTTGAAATGCTTTGTGAAAAAAAAATGAACCTGCTGTTTGTTGCTTTGATCTTCTTCCGACATAGTCGACATTCGGCCGCTTGTTCGGGTGTCGGTAACTCATCAAAAAAACGCCATACCTGTAAACTCACCGAATAAAAAAAGTTGCTAACAAGTATAGGGAGGAAAAAGGCTTAAGAAGCTTGTTTGGTAATATGTCCCTGAAAGACGCTCCGATTCTATGAAAAAACAAACCTTATAATGACTCCTCACTTCCTCACTACCTCACTTCCTACAGTCATTAATAATCTTCATTAACCTCTAAAATTTCGAGGTATAGCAGAATATTTACAGGTTATTTATGATTACATAGGTTTGAGATAGAATGAGTACAACACCTCATAGCACCTCAAAACGTGCAAGTGAAAAATAACTTTTAAATCTTAGTATAAACATATGCTGCTTGAAAAAACTTTCTTCGATGATGAACACCATTCAACTGCTTCTTCAGCTTACATTTCAACAAATTATTTACTTGTTTATTCTCTACTGTAATACGACTACTTTAGTTATCTTTTAAGCAGTTTGAATTCTATGTTTGATTGATCTTCTGATCTAGAAGCGCTTCAGGAACAACGATAGGGCTTCGTATAAGAATAAGCTTACTTTAGCCGTTTTCATTGTTGAACCACCAACTCGTTTACGAGGCATCGTATAATCAGCATTCTGTAAAAACAAAAATACTTTTTTATTACTGTAATTATATGCAGCTTTAAAAGAATATTATTGAATTTTTTTCGTTCTGAATGAAACGTCTTCTTACCATTCTTGACTTTGAATCTGTTGATGTACTACTAGCCACCATTTGTAAAGCAGTTATATGTTGTGATTGTAATGCTGCGACTTGTGATTGTAGTAATGACTAAAGTAGGTAGATAAATAAACAATATAGGATAAATATGACAATTTGTATAAACCTGAAAATGTGGTGACTGTAACTGTGACGCGAACGCTGCGAATGCTGACGGAAACGAAGAGAACGAACCCGGCTGCGGCAGCTGCAGCATAACGATCCTGAATCATTATGTTATTCATTTATTTATTTTTGAATACTGTATTATCATCGAGAAAAGAAAAACACCATAGACGATAACATAACGATCAGACTGTAGCGTCAAATTCAGGATGTGGTACGAAAAAATGAGGTAATGATATACATGATTGAGTGCGTGATTATCAAAAGCTTCTTCTGTGTCGGACTCAGCCTCACATCATCATACATGTGATAGATGAAAGACAGAGTATTAAATGCATTAAAACTAAATCATTCATGATTTGTTTACATTGTTTATTCAAATGATAGGATATCAATGTTACAAATTCTACAGGATGATTCATATACATTTCACCTCAATAGCCGAAAAAAAAATTCATAAATAAAGTATAAAATTTTCAATTATGGCAAGATATGAATAAATAAAACAACTGAAAAACAATAGCATACCAGTTCCTCTTTTATATATAAGACCTCAATGTGATTTTGGTACTGAAGTAGGACTTTAAAGCTCAATACAACAATGTATTAGGTAAATATCGATTGACCTCCCCTTAAATAATCTCATATTTACCATTTTTATAAATTTTGATCATTTTCAACACTTAAACTCGATTAATTGATAAATGAACAGACCCTTCAAGAGTTAAATATGACATTTCATAGCTATACTACTACTGTAGGTAAATTATAAGGTGGTATACAGTACTTCTAGTAAGAAGGTAAGTGGAGCGTTTCACTATGGCTCATAAGTCATATGGGCCATGTGGTGGTATTCTTGAAGAGTCTGTTTACAGGATATCGTACGATAACTGAATAAATTAGCATATTGAATGCGTTCACTTCATGTTGAATACCTCAGTTTCTGTCAACGAGATAGCTATACGAAAGTGAACCGACGGATGGATGATGATGGAGCGAGCGACAAGAAGCGACTAATGGCGAAAAACGTGATGATTACATAGCCTAGATTCTTTCACTATTCCGGAACATTCGATGAACACAAAAGAAAACGAGGTTCAGATTGTCCTCTTGATTTGATTCAGCCCATTAAAAGTTACCTTATTTAAAACGAAATGATAAAAAAGGGTTTGTTTGTGAAAAAAATAAATGCTCAGGTGTTCAGGACGAGTAAAACAGAGCAGTTATAACGTTTTGCAGTGCAAATACAGTAACCCATTGTAAGTAATTTTATAAAAGAGATCAATATTGAAAAGTTACGATGAAATAACCTCCGTTGATTAGAGAAGTGACCAAAAAAAACTGATGGTTACTGTACCGTAGCGTTTACTTGCGGATAGCGGATAGCGTATTTTGCGAAAGTGATAAAACAATTCAACGATAGCGTACGGATTTAACAAAATACAGAAAAAGAACAAATAAATTTTTTAAACGAGTTCAAAAATTGAATAAATGACATGAAAGTACGCTTGTGATGATTGTAATTCTGAGAACGAGCAGTGGAACGGATTACGGCCACTTTACAAATCCGGGAGAAATTCACGGAGAAATGAGGTGAAATAATGAGGAACAATAGTAGTCTCGATCTCAGCGATCTTCGTTGAGGTAGCTAGTATAGATAGAAACGTGGCGTTTCTGAAATGAAACACTCTATTTTTGTGAAGTCGTAAGAGAGATTGTATGAAAAATTACACTTGGCTGCAATTACTATCTTGCATGAAAAACCGAAAATCTTCACACCGAACAAGAAAGACTGCTAAAAACTGCAACATAAAAGAAACATAAAGCATCTTGTCATCAAGGCTACCGATGAAGCTAATGCCTTCGTCGGTGGCGGAGAATGGGCGTGGTCAGACAAGTGTGTCGTCGGACGACAAGGCTACTGTCGTCGTATTACGCTATTGTGTTGGTCAATCTCCTGTGGGTGGAGTTTCGGCCAAGGTGCTAGCGACGGTCGATGCCGCCGCTGCCGCCGCCACCGTCGTTGTCGTCGGGGCGTGGTTTGACCAGCGGTATAGCGGCTGTCCATAGAACTACTACAAGCGAAACGAGTTCGAGATGAACGCCACTCGACGGCGCTCGAAAGCCAGCTCAGTTGGCCAACCAGCCAACAAGCCAAGCATCTAACCAACCAAGCAGCTAAATAGCTAGCCAACTAGCGATTTCAGCCGACTGACACACGTCGACTGGTTATACGTATGTTATGAGATCTGCTACGCGCTTCTGTTACGCAACAAAAACGATCTATTTCTCGAATGTATTGTGACATAAGATGAGAAATCGATTCAATACGGTAAAAACACTACGCTGTATCCGTACGATAGTTGAATGAGCACGGCATATCAGAACACTATTTTCTGCTCAAAAACAAACAATAGAAAAAATAGAAGCTTGTAAAATTTTTCTACATAGTAACTTTTTCACACACAATAGCAAAAATTCGACTATACGACTGCTTTAAATTTCAGCTAAACTAACACCAATATTACAAGTATAGCAGATTTTGCTGATGTTTACCAGAATGAAACGATTTAACTTGGCGATGTTCAGCAGAAGGAGTTCCGTTGAGGTAGTTGCCACAATTCCTATCCATACAGAATAATTGTTCTGCTTCCTATCTACTATTGAAGGTTATAATGACCTGATATTGATATCTTAGAATATTTCAAGATACCCACAAAACTCAGAGCTTCAAGCGGAACTCAGACCCGCATCTCTCAGCTTTTCGAACTGTTCTACTACCGGTTTGTAAAACCCAGGTCCTCGTTATGTGACCATTCAATGTTTCTTTGAATCATAGTGACGATATGCTACAAGCAATCGCTCGTTTAACGGTTTCGATCTGGCGAGCCAGCATGTCCAAGTTTTTTCTGAAGTTCTAAGCTTTATGCATACCTCAAAAATTATGGATTATCTTGGAATAAATTCCATAAGCAATTGACTAATAGAAAATCATATAAAGCACGTAAGCTTCTGTGCCAAAGAAATACCTCCACCGCTGCCTACCACTTTTTACCTGATTCAAATAATTACCTCCTTAGATAAAATGCCATGAGTCACTTTTTTTTGAAACTCTTAGAAAGTTTTTAAATATGTCAGAATGATTAGAACTTCTCTATGAGCTATAAAGATTGCAATGATGTTGGCAATATGAAAACGTGTGAATTTTTACAAAAATTTCACATCCCTTAATAAAGTCAGTTATTTTTAGAAGGCTTCAGTCCATACAAATTTTCAGAACTACTCGAGATCTTTCTATTAATTTTACATCGGACTGAATTTTAATTAGCGATCCAGAAAACATCTCTTAAGCCGCCTCAAACGCTTGGGCACTCATGTGAAGAGGGAACAGGTTTGCCGAAGAGCGGGTCAGCCATGACGATGTGAATCTACGACGAGCGCCGGCTAAGCAATAACGTACTAAGCATTGACGACAATTTTTTCTTCAACATACACAGACAACAAACGAATGGAGGGATCCAGAGGAAGTTATCGAACCTCACTATGTGAACAGTATGGTTTTAGGGTAATGATTGATGGACGTATTATACAGTTATGTTTGTATCATCTGAAAGGATAAGGAACTAGATAGCTAACCTCACGTGATTATAATTTTATGCGATTTTGCTTGTTAACATTGTGCATTGCTTTGCCATAATTTCATTGATGAAAATAAACCAAATCCAAGTCAACGTCGACTAGACATTATGACGTCCGTTCTCCTTGAATACCATGAAAATCATGCAATCCTCTAACTAACCTCTTTTTGCACTCCTTCTTTTTCTTGTTAGTTTTATGACTCCTTTAGGCTCTATACGACTATACTATTTTCTAGTAGTATAAATATCACCAAGCATTAATAGTTTTCTCCCGTATGCTAGATAAGAAACATCAATGGCTGACGGAAAAATAAGCGATGGCTATGCTAAGAACAGGTTGGAAAACTGGATACGATTAGCCGCCCCAAAAACCAGCAGCAACAGCAGCAGTAGCATCAGCACAGCAACAACAGCTAGAAGCATCAGCAACAGCAACAGTAGCATCAAATCGCACGTATCTCGCAAAAGCCATTACGCAACTGGGCATCATCACTACTCGTCATCATCGTCGCCCAATAAAGTGACCATGAATGAGAAAACGACGAATCCAGTTCAGATCCACTAGAGAAATAACGAATGATTCAAATAGATACATGGAAAGTTTCATAGATCAAGGGATACACAAACAACTACTGTACTATGAACACATAAAAGAAGAAGTATATCTATCAATACTGTAGGTATAATTATATGTAAATTTTTTCCTCATTTTTCCTCAATGGTGCTTTTCAACTATACGAATGATTATTTTACTATGAAATAAGACAGTCTTACTACAGTATCACATTTTTATTATGAAAAAATGCTTTATACTGTTACGATTTATTTGTTAATCAAGTATTTTTTTCGTATAAACACAGCAATGTAGAGATCAAAAAACTCTTCTACCATACAGTGACATTATGAAACCTTAATGAATCATATAACTTGCTCAAAAAGGGTGTAATAGTAAAATTTAGAGAAATTTTCCATTTGTTTCCTATTGCATTAAGCCGTAAATTTTATGCACATCATAAATCTGGTTGATGATTTTTCTAGTGCATCAAATTGAAACGCTTCATTGAGGTCGAACGAGTTAAGAAACTCTAGTAATAGAATGAATATCAAAATCAATACCAGATGAAGAACATTTGAATGTGATTCCTGTTTGAAGATTCGTTAGCCGTTATCGAAGAACACCACCTAACCAGAACCGCATTGTTCAGAACAACAACATCTGATCCACTTATGTAATATCTCATAGCATCGAGTTTCATTTAAACGTCTCATTATCGAAGTGAATAGATAGGATCGTTGTCGAAGATGTATGGCATATTTTGTACGCATATCATAAAAAACGAAAAAGCTTCGTCTATACCTCTTTACATAACGCACTCATCAAACATATACAAATTCCTGACATCTATATACCTCATAACTCACACACATTTGCTTACCTCTTTTCTACGAATTAGACGCCGAAAAACAAATTCTGATCACAAAGTAATATAACTACATAAACATTATCATTTGAAAAAATCCATATATTTAAATGAAAAGTTCTATGAATAATACAAGATGCATTAAAGTAATTGATTAAGCTTATGGATTACATAGATCGTAAAGTTTTCTTGAAAAATCTTATCGATTACAAATCTACGAAAAAAACTTTGCTTCCGGTCTACGCTATGATGATGACTGAGTTCATAGCAAAACTCGGAACCTCCAGTGTGACCTCTTCTTTTGTCATTCTTATGGAAAAATGTCATAATTTGTTCAATTATCACGTATACTGAAAGAAGCTTTAAAGAAAAGCGTAAGAACTTAGGTTTCAACTCAGTTACTCCTATGAATAGTCGTCTCAAAAATCACGCTTTTTTCTCTTGCTTGAAGGCGAGAAGAAAAAAAAAGTGCCATATAAGAGTTTGGTACAAGTTTTCATGCTTGACGCGATAAACGGTCAATGACAAAACCAGTTTGAAGATTCTCGTAGTGTTTCTTTTGTTTATTTTTTTCGAGGAATACTAATAAAAGTTATGATATAAGCCAGTGGAGGCATCGAGCTTGCTTAGATCGTTACTTCGTTTTGACTCCTATAGCAGTCAAATAGATCATAAATGTGACGATTCAAGTAGGTACCAAGAGTTACTGTAAGATTATTTGTATTCATCCGGAATTGCATTATACAAAAAGTCGTCAGGACGACTTACGATTATGCGTGATATGAAGAACGAAAACATCCGTAGTAGTTACGACTTGCTTGAAACGTTGAGCATCACCGAACCGTTGTTCAAAATGTCTTCTATACTTAAAGTTTTCTGTTCATTTCGATTTATGTGTTCATAGTTTTTCTCCAATTTCTACATCTACGAAGCTTCACACCAACATATACTACAAGGCGTTCAGAGAAAATGAATAACACAAAAAAAAGTGACGTATTTAATCAGTGATACAAAAATAGACTGTAGAAGAATTCAAGTCGATCGCATTCAACTATAAGCTCTTAGACTCCTTGCTGAATCGCTATTTCAATATGTAAATTTGAGTCACATAGTTTCAAGAACTCAAATAAAACTAAACGAGTACGTTTCTAGCATGAATATAAGCATTTTCTTTTGTAGTGCAACGTTTTTTCCTCCAACAAAAAAAGTGCTCGAGGCATTTTGCAATGGTACACAGCATTATAAATACGAATTGAATTGTATCTATGCCTTTTCAAAATTCATTATCGTTCATTTTATGGTGGGTTGGTGAGCGTGGGAAAGAAAGCCTCAATTTCCGAAGTGTTTCTTCTGAAACGGATGTTCTCAAGACTCTTTAAAGGAAACACAATGTGACATGAAATGACGATATAAAATGAAAAAAAAGCTTATAAATCTATTATTTGATAGAGCTTTTAGATTGTTTTTCTTTGAAATACTGTAATAAATTTAAAGGGACGGTACATGTCGTACTGTACAGATAAGTTACTGTATTGATAGTTATTCCTAGATTTTCTGTCTTTGTTTAACTAATTCTAATCAAGTAGTATTTCATTTGTAGAGTTTTTCGCCTAAATGTTTGACTTATTTTTTGAATATCGTATCGATATCAGTGCACACGTATGCGGTTTGATTAATATAAAGTAGGTCAGATGAGTTATAACAAGAATAGAAAAAAACCTCACATTGAATGTGATCGATGAGGACGAGAATTGGTTTAATAGCGGATCACGATGGCGAGAATTCAACTAAGTGATCGTGTTTTATGATCCTTGTCACGGAAATATTCATCATTCTTGAAAATAAAATGTCATGACAAAAATGTCTACACCCTGATATGACACTTGCCATGTCCGTTGATGATCTAGTTTAATGTTAAGCGTTTAAAATGAGGCTTACATCCTAAGAGACTCACGTGACTTATGATGACACATGTTTAAAGCCGTACTTCATAAACGTTGAGTAATACGGTAGCGTTATGATTAAAATTACTGCACAGAACTATCCGTAATAGAATTCACTACGGATTCTCTCAAATACCGTAATCCTAGCCAATCATTCTTACCGGTAATCTATAGCATTTAGTTGAATTGAAATGAGGTCGAAATCGATTGTCATCATTTCATAAGTGTGGAAAATTCAAAAATCAATCAACAAATCGAGTCATAATCATTCCCTAGGGGAATAGATAATGGATAGTTAACAAGTGCCGATAATAAAGAATCATTAGGTAAGGTGAATCCTATGCATATGATAAAGTACGTGTAAAATATTGGTTGTCGTGAATAAAATACACTTTTGAAAAATCTGAAACAACTAAATCTTGCCTGAGGCTTATGTATTCCTTCACATAACAATGTTCTTCTTTCGGGCTCATTAAACTACCGTGTATATGAGTGCATGCCGATTATGGTGGTAGTACTAATACTATAATATTCTTAGTAATATGTGGTTTCTTCAGATTCTTCTGCATATATACGTTAAGAGAGTAACAAATAGAAATGTAAGTCTGCGGAAATCGTCGATAGAGAAAAGGAATTATAGATAGCTCAGAATAAGGTAGATGGAGGTAGATCAGAATAAATACCTGTTTATCAGCCATAAAGTGATTTGTGGAGTTATATAACTATGAGTTTGTATAGCAATAACCTCAGAAGCTCATAAAGGTTTAAACATGTGATTCTTCTAATAACATATCTGATAGGTACTGCTCAATGAAGCATAGAATTCATCAACAAATAACTGTTGTCAGCTTACATTTTAACGTTGAATTAGGTGTGCATCCTCTGAGTTTGGATTACAAAACACTTCTATGGGGTAGTTGAATCAGATACATCACAACTTTACTATTATTAAATGGACAACTAACACGAAAATGATGTGTGAGGAAACAAGACGTTGAAATAATGTGTTGTCTTTTTTTAAACATTCAACGGATTCCAAGATTGACGGATGACCAACAAAATGTGACAGAAAGGTTTCTGTTATTGTATGATCGAGAATTTTCGTTGCTAGTCATTAGTAATTAGACTCAAACTCCCGTGAAATTTGACAAGGTTAACCAAATTGTGATAAGATCTCGCTCGATCGCTAATAAGATTCGCTCTAACAAAACTACCGTAACCGAAACGTTAGGAATCACAACATCTTTGATAAGGCTTGTGATGATAGGAAAATGGAAGGAAAATTTTCTCTCCAGGAAGGAACGATGATCGACTGCTATCGGATTATAAAATGTTAAGACATTGTCGTTACAAAAAGGATAATCAAATTGGAAATCACTTCAGAACTTTGTGTTAAAGTTACAAAAGAAAATATCAGCTATGCACACATAAACAAAATAAACAATTTCGCCAAAAATAAATTGATATAAAATATAAGAAAGAGATCAAATGACATTTGATTGGAGACTTATCGAGCGTTCATTTATGTTCGCTAAGATTTTGAGGTCTTGAAGGAAGTAACCTCCCTCACTAGTGAAATGAGGCTGATGAAAACAGTCAACATCATGAGCAAATGTGTAATAGATAAACTAAGATAGAAGCTACAATAGTAGATGACGTATGTTGAATCAGTAAACCTCAGTTTGATGGACTCAACGTGTGCGACTCAACGCGCTCATATATCTCGACAAAGACCCATTACCGTTCGGATAGGCGGCACTCTGTTCTATACGCACTATTTCGTTAAATTACGTAGACGAGTGACCGCATACATCCCGAGTGGATTAGCGATGATTACCGTATCACCGACGGACACCACACACTCGACAGACGACGATTACCTCATATATCCGGTGCACATATCCGGGTCGAATAAATGCTGATCATCATGAACATAGAGGACACTGACCTCGATCCTTTACTAGTCGTCATGGCTCCGATATATCAATCAACTACTTAAGGGCATAAAGCACAACAAATTTAGCAATTATAACAGCATTACAAATATGGATCACTAATTCGTAGGATATGGAGGGAAAGCAATGAGTTATGACGATACTATATTGGTGCTACTTCTACCTCTTTGCAATAAAAACCTCACAATTGGAATACTTTTGAGTTTATTGAATATTTGTCAATATTCCTCACTAAAATATTTTTAAATTAAACATTTATGTCAACAAAAGAAAGTCTACTAGAAAGCACGGTAAGACAGTTAAAAATAGGATACAGAACCGTTTTAGTATAACTGAATTTTTGATGATGATACCCCAATCGGAGATTTCTCTGATCTGACGACCAAGAATTTTTATTGTAAATCATCTGAAATTACCGTAGTCATCTGTGATCTACACATTTTTCCCAGATGTCTGAAACTTTTGAGGAAGAAGCCAGAATTCGTTGTATTTGAAAATAAGTCTTGCTATAAATTGGAATAGAGCTTTTCGGAAATTTCTGCAGTAACGTAGTGCGCGAAATAGTACGAGGAAAAATTTCTTCTCACAAAAAACATGTGGCAAGTTTTAAAGTAATGTTACCGATTTTGGCAGCTTATAACTCCTTGAGAGGAGTGAAAATTCTATGGAATACGTCAAAGATTCGTGACAATGACTAGTCTCATTAGATGTTTTAACCCAGTTCGGCCGACAGTGTGCATTACATGCTCGACTTCATGCCGCCGACGGAGGCCATCGTCCTCCTCTTCCACCACACACACAGACGTACCTCGATCATCAACGAACAACGAGACAAAGCCCAATTTGAATACGCATCCAACAACGATGGCTATTGTAGAAAAAAAACCCACAATACTTCCTATCCGTTAGCGATATATTTGAAAACTCTCCATAACTAACATAACATAACACTTGTATTTAATGTAGATTTAGAGTTTAACGCTTCCTTTAAAAGCTTAACATTCAAAGGCTTGTAGTGCAGTAGTACTTAAGTGCTGCCACTGTTACAGTACATCCTGTTTCTTCAAATAGCTTACTAAAACTAGTTGCATCTAAAAGTTGGAAGGCGAGGAATTGAACTAGTCAACAAAAATTTGGAAAAAAGCCAAGCTAAACTCCTCATAATATCACATGATCTGTATCTTTTTGGATAATTTGAGTCTTCCTTATATTCACGTTTTTCATGAAATTTTCTCTCTTGTCTTACTACCTTCTAATAAAAATAATTTAATTTATATTTATTACAACTCTATCTTAACTCAATATAACGATTATGATTTTAGTGACCACTACTAATTAGTAGATCATCGGAACTCCGTTGAATTGCTACAGTAAGTTTTTAAAATATTTCTACAACAGATCCTCGTTGAACTTTACAAATATTCTGGACAAAAATGAGGATAAAAAGCCTGAAGAGAATTGGTTTTGTTATTCAATTCAAAAATGCAGAGTGCAAAAAGCTTCATTTTTTTTTCTTCTAAAAATTTACTATTAATTGAATTCGGCAGATATAGATATATAAAAGTATGTAGCTATTGTATGTGTTAGGACACGTCGGGGGGGGGGGACCGGGTCACTAGCGCGAGACGACTCGTCCGAACTCGTTTATGAAGAGGGTCGTGCAACGAACGCTTGAATCACGAGAATCGTATAAATCTTTGCAAGTGTAAATAAGACAATCAAAGATTGTTCTTTTTTTAAATTTTACAATTTAAATATTTATATAAATTTTCCTTATGTTTGCTAGTTATCCACACACAATGGCTTCCAAAAAATTGCCAGCAACAGAGGGCAACTGATGCAAATTAGTTGGATAGAGGAATCATCGATAAAAAGCGATCATATTAGAATTACATTAATCATAGAAAATAAAAAAAGGCGCTACTGATAGTCAAAGTAGTCAAATTATTCAGGGTTAGTCAAAAATCGCCAGATCACTACAGTATGACGTCAGAAATTAACCTGTTATTAAGGAAGTTTTCAGCCAATTTTCATTATACACCTACTGACTCGAGTTGACCACACCTCATCAAGTCAATGGTATTTAGTTTACGCTTTTTCTGGTACCTAAACTATTGACCCTGAGGGGATGGCGGGCTTGGTAGATCTGGAGCGCGATCGCGTACTGATTCTGATCTGCGTGTCACTGTGGTACCTCCATTACTTCGCTACTGTACTCCGTATTCATTTATATCAATGATTACGAAACTACTGCATAATGAAAATATTCAAAAACGAAAAAAAAAAAGTAAGTCTCGAAAATCGTAGCAGAGATCATTGTGAATTCAGAGAGGGCCCTCAAGAGAAATCCCTCAATATAAACGACACTGTGTTGTACAAGAAAGCTCAAAGAATACAAAAAAAAACCGCAGTGAATAAATTTTGAAAAAATATTTGAAAATTGATGAAGAACTGAATCTAAGGATGTAATTATCTGAAATCCTAGTAGTATTTTTTATTTTCCACCAACTATGATAAGTTATAATGACCTCGTAACCCTCATGGATATACTGAGTTTGTCGTTCGCTGAACGTCGAACCTCGTGCTTCACAAATTATTAATATTTTTTGAGAGGAAAACATCTGGCTGATTCTGCGTTACATTCATATGATAATCGAAAAATTTATTTTTTTTCCACCCATAAAATCATCTTGATAAACTAATGAGTTTAATTTTTCGGATAAAATAAAAAAATATAAGGAACGATTTCAAAGAGTCATGTGGTGAGTTCAAATATTTTATTCGAGTTCTCTAAGCTGAAAATTTAGTAGGTGACAAAGGACAATACAAAGTAGACGATGTTCTGAAATGTAGTTTAGAGATCGGCTCGGCTAACTTCTATATGAAATCAGTGACACGCGACAATACGTCGAGCGTCGAGTTTTTTCGGACGAGATTTCGTGCGACGTCTGGCGTCAGTTACGTGTTCGTGCAGTTGATGATGATCGCCGATGAGAACTGAGAGAGGGAAAGAAAGAGGAAGACTGAATACGATTGTCCATCGTTGTTATGCATCGCTTTTAACAATTAGAAATGTATAAAATCTTTATCAACACAAAATACCCACAACTTGTTGATGTCGATCAATACCAATCTAAGACGTGATGAAATTTTTTCGAACGAGTTTTCTTGTCCCTCAATTTCTGAATATTTCTCTGCAATTATCATAACGGACAAACTTATCAACGCGTGACTCTGTAGTTAACACTAGATAAAAATCCGTTGAGGTACAAATTATTGATAGTTTTTTCCATCATGAGGCTTCATAAATGTATTTGTAAATAAAGCGGAAAACAGTGAGAAAATAACAATAGAATTTTGAGAGTGTTAAGTTTGATTGATGGACGAGTTCGATGTATTTTTATGATCATTGATCTTTCAGAAAAGGCATATTTTCCAGCCATTTAGTGGTGTTTGAGAAATGCGATAGACTGCGAGATTTGTGCAGTTCGTCATCGTCATCGTCGTCGTTGTCGTTGTCGTCGTCGTCGTTGTTGTCATTGTTGTCGTCCTTACCATCTCGACGTCATTGTCATCACCATCTTCGTGGTGGTCGTCGGCGTTGGCGCTCAGTTTCGTGACGTGACACTTCAAGCAATTAGTGTCATTTGTATTTATAGTTCATTATACGAAAAATCGCACAATTCACACGATAATCGCCGACACGTCAAGCATTCAAGGTTTCGTCAAAAGTGGAATCCCACGATGATTTTCGGCCAAATTCCATCAATAAAGTCATTTAAATCCGTGTGATCTTTAATATATAGAAAAATTCGAGAGATCTTTGTTTTTGCTCTTATCGCACTATGAAGTAAAACCTTTAGGCTTCAAGCGAACTTTTAAGCTCACAAACTTACATAAGTTTGCTTACATCAACTTATACGATAAGTTTGCTTTGAATAGAATAGAATTACTTAAACAGAATCACTGCTTTTCGAAAATGCTCTTGTGATTACTGTAACGTTTTCCGATGATGTTTTAGCCAAAATGCTTTAAGGAGAAGAAAAAGAGGCGATAGGATAGACTGAGTGAGTCTATGAGTGCTATAAAAAACAAACGATTATTAGCCAGTGAAATATCGCAAAAGCTGCAAGAGAAAAACACCTGTTGATATCATCTCCACCGTCGTAGCAATTGATTCCAGGTCACTTTTTTTCAAAAAGAAAAAATTTAGTGTTAGAAAAAAACTTGAGGGTATTCTTTAAAGAAAAAAAAACTCCTTGAGCATGGAAAAGCTTACGGTAAGAAGACATCAGCTAAGACCGTTGGCTTGGCTTGACATTTTAGTAACGACGAAAATATCACTTAAGCGGTTAGGTGGTACTAGTCACTTTGAGGGTACTGGTGAAGCACTACTTAGACTGATTTACTCTTCTGAATGAATAATATTTTTTTGTTAGTATTATATAAAAAAAGAGAAAAAAAATT
>KN716175.1:168829-195969 GCA_000816705.1 Dictyocaulus viviparus
ACGCCCCGTCTTAAACCTTATGCGGTAGAGGTTACTGAATGCGATCCTCGTCAATACACTAATTTGTGTTGACTCTTTCTTACTAAGTTAATGCTGCTAATCTAACTTATATTCCTCTGTAACCAATTTACCGATTTCGGTGTGAGGGAGTTTTGTAACGCCGGTGATGACCATGAACTTAAGTGCGCAGTTTCGGGCATGCGTGCGTCACCTCTGTGGTACCCTCCATGACCGCGGTTCGCCGCACCTCAGTGGTAACAGATATGTAAATGTCAGTGGATTTAATTGTTTACAGCTTATGCTTATACGTTTTTATTAAAATATACATTAAGGATCTTTCGCAGTTGTTGCACTTATGACTGGACAAACAGTGAATAGAGTAACTAATGGAAGTGATTTTAATCCTGTTTTGATGAATAATGTAAGCAATGTTTTACCTGTAAATCCCGTTAAATCCGAAGCAGTCGAAGTCACTACAGCATTAACATTTGCAATCGGTGTGATGCAGGTACGGTAGTTTTATAACCTTTATAATTTTATTTGTATTTTTCAAAAATAATTTTAAATAGTTTAGTGCTTTTATAGACGATCACATTTATCATTAAGATTATCACCGCTGTACTTGGACTAGATTTCGTTACCACCTACTTTTCGGAGCAACTCGTCGCCGGCTTCTCTACTGGTGCAGCAGTGCACGTGTTCGTCACTCAGTTGAAAGATATTACAGGAATTTACGGTACTCCAAGACGTGCCGGTATAGCAAATGCGATATTGGTAGAGTATACAACTTCTAACTCGATTTTTAGTTGACATGAGGCAAAAAAAGTTACTAAATAGGAAAAAACTCAACGAAAACAGAAAAACATCTCACCATTACCGTCACGCATCTTCACATTTCGCTGAATATAGTCAGTATTTCTTTTATCAGCACAATCAACTCAAGTGGCAAGAACTGCTTGTACCAAATATATGACACATTAGGATAAGCTCACTTGTTTCTTAAGCCTTATGAGACATATTACGCACTTGACTCCATGGAGGTCAAAGAAGTGATTGAATCCAAGATTCATCTATACAATGAGTTATGGTAGCGTCCTTTAGCATGGTATCGTTGTATATCTTCCCAGATTATACTGGCAATAAGTCATCTAAATTGGTGAAACAAAATGAAGATTGAGTCAAAATTGAGTTTAGAGGTTTAACATTCACCAATAAAACTTAACTGTAAAGATTCCATTTGTGATTGAATAATTTTAAGTGCTTTAGCGTGCTACCGACATATTCGTTGAAATCAAGCGAATCAACATTACAACATTCTTGGTGTCCGTTATTACAATGACACTGTTGCTTGTCGGAAAAAAAATCGTTAACGCTCGTATACAGAAGTACACACAGTTTCTGATACCGTTCGAATTACTTATGGTGAGGTATTTTCATTATTTACTGACTGCACCTGACATCTACGATATTGTATTTGTTTCACACCGTTCTACTCGTACTTCGTTCAGTACTACGCCGTCTTAAGGTAAAGTCAAACGAATGTTAACAAATAAGCCGACGTCGAGCTCTATTCGTAACTCTAGCCTAAGCTTAAGCCTAAACCATTATACCTACGCAATCACAGGTTCAAACCTTAGCCATCAATGATTACTAAAGCTAAGCCTAGGCCTACGTGGGAACCTAGCTGTTAATCGTCAACAAAGCCTAAGCCTAAGTTTAAGATCTAGAGCTAGAAGGCGGTTTTTAATTAAGCTTAGTGGCAAAAATCTTTCAGAAACATAGATTATAAAAATGCTATTATTAATATTAGTTAATTTTTAAGGTAATATTTGGAACGATTTTCTCATATGTCTTTGACATGAATGGTGTTTATCGTGTGGCAATTGTTGGATATATTCCTACAGGGTATAACGATTCATATTACAAACTGTGTTGTAGGACTATTGATTACTATCGATTGATTGTAGTTTACCACCACCGTCATTACCACGATTTACTCTATTACGTCATCTTCTTAAAGATGCATTTTCTATATGTGTTGTTATTATGGCAGTTCATATTTCAATGGCTAAACTTTTAGCAAAACAATACAAGTACACAATCGACACAAAACAGGTCACTATTTTAAGATTACAAAATTATAGAACACATTATTATTATTACCATTATTATTAATATTAGTTCGAGGTAAATACAAAGGTGATAACGTTTATAGGAATTCTATGCAGCAGGTTTCACGTCAACAATCGCTAGCTTCTTTCCTGTGTTTCCTAACTGTTGCTCTTTAGCTCGAACGTTGGTCAACGCTTCAGCTGGCACAAAGACCCAGGTCTAGCTTATTTTATAAAGTTATTATATATATGGGAGGTGGGAGGCAGGTGCACAGTGATGGAAGTGCCACAACGGATCAATTCTCGGCCGCACCCAACCCTGCCATCCTCCGGAGTCGGTAAATTGGTACCAGGAAAATCTGGTTGAGATAACTAGGAATGACTCAGTAAACAAAATCAGTAAACAGTGGCAACTCAAATCAATGTATAGCCCAGGCTACCATTGAGCCATCGTGGAGTGGAGATCACGTTGAACACGAATGTGTGAGGGCATTCCACCACAAGGGATTGATCAACGCCAAAGAGAGGAAGAGAGAGAGAGAGATTATTTATGATATCACCCTTTTATTCATCTTTACCGTATCACTATCCTTTCATTGTAACTATTTGGTTATGCTTATTACATTTCAGCTTTTTGCTATTTTTTCATCGATGTTCATCTTCATTGTCATTCAATTTGGTGGAACATTTCTTCGAACACTTCCGATGGCTTGTTTTACATGTTATTTATATGCTTTATTTAAATGGTATATAACGAAGGTGTGATGCTTAGTAGAGAGAAGGCATCAATGGTTGTCCCACATCGGTTGTCTCACATATGTCCCACAAATGTTAACCTTAGATCCTCCTACATGGCCTCTTGATGAGTTGCATGTGTTTTTCAATCCTCAGTATAGTTGAAGAAACTGAGTAATAGCTTTTATGTGTGACGAAGCTACCTCTATTGCTACCATAGAAGTTGTGGATGATATGAGTATTTATTATACATTCTTGTACATGGAATCGCCGGTGATACTCCCATATGAGTAAAATTTGCATGTTATCACGTTATTTTACAATGCAATGAAGCAGAACATCCTCTGTAATCCTCAGAAAAACAACCAAATTGTTGAGATGAAAACAAGGATAATTTTACTAATAGATAATATTACAGTGTATTCTGGCGTCGATTATCATTGTAGCATTATTGGATATGTTTGCAAAATTTAAACAACTACCGACCCTATGGAGGACTTCGAAAATTGATTTGGTTTGTCGTTTCTTCATTTCCTCACACCTCTTTCCTTACCGTATTATCGGAAATATCTTTTACGTGGACGTTTTTCCCGTAGGCAATATGGATTGTTTCGTTTTTATCAACTGCTTGTGTCGATGTAGTTGATGGATTAGCGATTTCAATCGCGTTCGCTTTAATGACAACAGTATTTCGTCAGCAATGGTACGATTACAGTAGTAAATGAGTTTCGATCGATAATTTATTTTAAGAATTTACTTGTTTATTTGTTGTTTATTTACTACTGTTGTGAAACAGCCACTAGATTTTTATTTATTGATGTTTCTAGGCCAAAATGGCACTCACTTGGTCGCCTTGTCAACACAAATGATTACGCCGATAGTGAACGTTATCAGCTTATTCAACAAATCGATGTTAGTTTTATTATGTCATTAACTATTTTTTTTTTGATAATAATATACAAAAACTTTTTTTTTACTACTAGTGAAACATCAGCAGTACAAAATTACAGAGAAGTACATATAGTGCAGCATAGAACCGTATTGAGTAGATCAAATATGGAAAAATCCAGAGGAAAAATTTCCTATACCGTAAAAAATTTAACTTAAGATAACCTCAATGCTTATTGTAACCTGAATACAACTTAAATTTAGAGTAATTTAATAAAATTGATATAACGTAGAATAGTCGACATGGTTGACGTATTCATTTAAGTCTTAGCTCCATAACAAATGCACTACGGAAACTGCGGAGTCAAATATTTTACGATCCACTGAGTTACTACTAACGTTCTTAAGAGTGCAAATCCAGTAGCACCATGGATTTCTAATATACTGAGTTATAAGAGTTCCTATTTGTTGAGCGTCCTATCTACTTAAGCACTTTGTTTCTGTTTCTACCACATTATTTCTGTCTCTTCTAAGATTATGTCATCAGTAAAAAAATGTCTTATGTCATCAAACTAAAACTAATTGGTATGAAAAAAAAATTAGACTCCCTACTTGTAAAATACAAAATCTGTTTCAGAATGTTATAATTATTCGTTTTGATGCACCGTTACTGTTCACGAATGTAGAGAAATTTCGTGAAATGATTGATAAAGTGACAGAAGAATGGAAACAGAACAATAACAATTCGAAATTTTCGCAATCAGCACAAAATTCTCTATCGTCACAACCTTTGCACTCATTACCACCCTCACAATCTCAACCATCTTCTCAATCTTCTCAACCGTCACAATCGTTACAATATTCGCGATCTCAGCCTCCATCGCAATCGTCACAACCTTCACACTCATCGCAACAATCACAATCTCAACCACCCTCACAATCCTCTCAACCTTCACATTCTTCACAACCGTCACAATCTTCGCAATATTCACAATCACAACCACCTTCACAATCTCAACCACCGTCACCGTCTTCAAAACATTCGCAATCTCAACCATCGTCACCAATTTCGCAACATTCGGAATCTCAGTCACTTTCACAATCGCAAGAAAATTCCGAGGAACACGTAAGAACAGCATCGGTCAGTGCGAGTTCAATCGAATAGCTTTATTATCCTCCTATTCCGTACACATTCAGGATTTCAATGTGACTCCCAACAATCCATCGCAAAAATATCTAGTGATCGATTGCTCTGGTATTGTATATATCGATCTGATGGGTGTGAACTGCTTGAAAGAGGTGGACCTTTCCGAAAACTCATTTTGACAAAAGTAAAAACTCGAAGAATCCGCTCCAAATAAACTCATATCAAGAAGCCATTTAATAAATTTTCTATCAACTCTAATATGTCATAATACTTCTGCTGCTATATTTCTAATGATGCTGAGTTAATCGCGGAACTTGATGTCTCAGGAGGGAGTCGAACACGCAGCACCTACTGTTGTTCGATCTGCTGGATAGGAATATAAGAATAGCATTTGTTAACTCAGCATCAGGAGGGATATACGCGTTTATATTCACTGTTTAATTGGAATTTTTCACTTTGCTTAACTGATTTCATTCAGATTTATAGCGAACTGTTGGAGAAATCGATTTCTGTTTATTTCGCCTCTGCAAAAGGTTTACAAAATATACTATTTACAAAAAGAACTCCTCTTTTGGTTTCTTCTTTTCAGTGGTAGTTTTTGTTTTGCGATTCAGATTCTCTACGAGAACTTTTCAATACTACTGGGAATTATTCAACTGTTGAAAGAGCCAATTTCTTCCCTACTGTTCAAGACGCAGTTTTTTTCGCTACCAAACCAAGGTGGATTAAAATATATATATATATATTGTAAAAATATTGATTTTCTTCGATAAAAAGGAGGTAGTAGTAGATCAGATGAAGCTTGACTTTGTTCAACCTCTGTGAGAAGTTCCATAAATCTTCATCATGGGAAGTGAATGCATGCTTTGTTAATGCAATCACATGAGGTAACAAATACCTAACTGAGTACAATTAACCCCTTCAGTTTATAGCATTACTACTATTATGTTATAAGAATAATTGCGATTTACACAATCTTAAAACAACGAATTTCCGCAATGATTTCTGCACCATAGCAAACTGTAGTCAAGCTATATTAGTTTGTTTTTATTTATTAGTATTTGAAATATTGTTGCTGTAGCTGAGCAATCAATAAACGAAGGTTCGAGTCTCGCCTGAGGTTCTGAGTATTACGTCTAACTCAGTATAATTACACGCAATCGATAAAATGTTTCTTGTTTTTTTTTCTAGGCTCGATGAAGAACAGGATCAAACCATATCATTTCAAAGTATCAGTCAAATGATTCTACATAAACTAAAATACAGATGAACAATAAGCTTAATGTAATGCCGAATAGCATAAATTGATTAAATTTGAATGATTTTTTTTCGAGATCTTCAGTTTTTGTTCGTTTTTGAACTCGAGAAAGATGATCTACAGCTATGAAACCTTTTGTTGAATTACTTCTGTCCGGCGAACCTCACGGAACATCACAATTCAATTGAATGAATTGTGACTTGATGAAGTTTTCTGTTTGACTGACGTTTCGATCTTTAGGAGGTATAATATGTCCTCACCAACTTATGTTTTTAAGACTATGGGTTGAAGCGCTTGAACATTTCATAAAGCTGTGGATTTCTTGATGAAAAAGCCTTTCCATATAACGCTTTCATATTTCAAGATGTGAAGTTTTTCGTCCATTCAACATTCAACGTGCTCTCAGTTTGGAAAAAATCGAATTAATAGCTTCACAAATCCAATAATTTCTCATTCTTTCACTCCTTTTAGAGGACGCTTAACACAGTTGTATTAGTTGTAGCACTATTACGCTAAGGGTTGGACGGTTCAAATCTGCTTTGAGGCTAAACAAACGTTCTCGTTTCTAAGGGTTTGGTGAATCAACAGCATCTCAATTTGGAAAAACAAATAGTAATTATCGGCTACCTCGTTCTCCACATGAGGCTCGGATTCGTATTCAATCATCTTTACGAAGGCACGAGTATGCCGCATTCCGATGAGGGATCGATCTTACATAATAGCTTATCGTATTATCTATCCTTCAGAAGGTTTTTTGCTTGAAACAATTAAATAGTTTTAGTGCTTACATTTATTACAAGCCAATGTGATTTTTTTGTTGACGGTACTTATAAAAAAAACTCATAAAAATACAAACATCAAACAGAAAAGCTTCTCAGAATTCTTATTAATAATAATTCAAGCAAAAAAAAAGATGTTTAACAAAGTTCTTCGTTTTATTATTGATGGAAACTTCTGGAAGAGTCATTCTCTGGATCATCCATTTTGATGTTCTAGTTCACGTTCAGCAGCAATTTTCCGTCGTAAATACTCTCTAGCAATTCGTAAAGACGGCAATTGTTCGAAAAGCTTTTCTAAATGACAACGAAAAACAAGTCAATCAATAATTATCGTTCCATACAAAAAAACTATTCAACCTGACCATGTACTTGAAAAAAACTATACGTTTTCAGAAATGCTTTTTCTTCCCAATTGCCCTTTTCATCTCAATTGAAATGAAACATTCAAAATTAATGCCGGAGGGGAAAAAAACTGTTATTTTTAGAACAAAAACATTTGTACCATCATGATTTTCGCCATCACCACTGCTGACCGGTTCCGTTTCATCGACAACGTTCAGCTGACCACGAACATTGACAGAATCGATCTCGGCCAAAACTCCTCTTTCAGGATCCTCTTAACAATTTCTTTATTAATCGGATTAAGCTTTACCTATCTACGTCTTTCTATGTTCATCAAAACACCTAGATCCTCGTAGAGGAATCGAACCTAAATCTGGCGAATTTTCTGCTACGTGTGCTACCTATTGCTCTACGGAGTATTTTGGGCTTATGTCCGAAGATAATAACAAGCAAAGACTGATAACATATCAATACTAGAAATCAATGAAGAGTTGAGTGATCACCAACCACATAACTCAAGTAGTGCAATCGGTAGGTAACACATAAGAAATTTGAGGCTCGACGTTATGTTATTAACTCAGAATTGTCGAAATGTATGATAACTCGTTCATTGTTCAATCAATGTACTATTTTATAGAATGATTACTGTAATATATGGAAAACAGTACTCCAACCTCAACGTAACACCTCAATCGTGCCATTTTATAAATACACCTCTTCTTACGAAGCTGCTAAATTGATTGCATAAAAAACGTATCAGTGTTGAATTTTTTGGAAAATATTTTGAAAAATATAAAAAGTAAACCAATTATTTATTACAGATTTTTGTAATTATTTTTCTTTTTCATATAAAATTTAAAATATCTTGAAAAAATACGCTCTATGAAAATCTTCAAGAAAAATCAAAACGCAACACCGTAGCAAAAAATGTTAACCAGAATTTTATTAAAAAATATTATCGATTGGGTTTTTTTCTTAAAACGATAATGAACGCTTAATTATTATGAAAATATATTGAAAATATTTTAATTACCTTTTAAACGACACTTGAGGAAAGCACTATCTGAGAAGGAAACAAAAATACTAGCGGGATACGGTATCCGATATGGATCGATATAATATTACTAAGAAAAGTTCGTTAGATTATATGGTCTTACTGATTATTTGATCTATTTATACTAATCTAGTAGATATATTCTTGAATATCGATTTTCTTTCAGCACTTCGAAAACTAATCAATAATGAATCGCATAGATATCAATAATACATGCATATCGATTTTCTCTCAAAAACATTAACGAAAAAAAAAACAATCAATAATATGTTTTACCTGTGATTAAAATGAGGATGAATAGTATTATTATCCACATTTTGAACATTACAGTATAAGCTTATCGTTTAGAAATAAACCACACGTAACTGAAATATTAACAATTTATAATCGATCGATTGACGTTTTCGTTAATCGTAAGCGTATAGAATTTCCGTATCGATTACATTTACATAAACGTCTTTTTTTTTCCTTCTATTCAAAAAAAAAAAATGTCAACCGAAATAAAAAACCACGTCATAACGATAAATATTGATCGATTCCTAATAAGCTAAAATTGAAATGTTCAAAACGAAATAAACGGGAAAAAAAGCTAATATTTACTGTTATGAATGACTAATTGGGCTTGATACGGTAGCTTTTCGTGTAAGAACCACTCAAATAGCACGAATCTCAATGGAGGTATGTATGTGTTTTTTTTCCTTGAGGTAAGAAAACTTCACGAAATTCCGTACCTCTTTTTTTTCGTCAACCTAAAAAATGAGCCTACATAAAATTCGGTAACAGTTATGAAAAATTTTACTCATATTAGTTGGAACATAAAAAAAAACAAACGAACGATGACGTCATCTGTGAATCACGTCATCGTCGAAATTGATAAATAGCAGTGGTAATCGTTATGGGTTGGTCGATCGTCATCATATCGTCGGCTTCGGTTAACCGGTATGATGGCGACAACAATCCGGATTCATCGACAATCTCTGGCTTTAGCGATTTCAACGAAGCTATGAATTTCGATATGAATGGCAAATCTAAACGATCAATATAAGACAGTTATTTTTTAGGTGATAAATAATCTCGAAATTTATTCAAATGCTTACAAGTTATAATGGAGACTCGTTTAATGCAATAACTCAGTAGTACGGTAAGATTTTAAATGTTCAGGCAGACTTTTCGTCGTTAAGATTTTTTCTTCTATTCTACAAATAATTTGTTTCATATTATAGTAATGAAATTAAGGAAACAATGAGGAAAAATAATCTAATCTGTTTCATTTTTTAATGATTTGAAAGTTTTTGTCATAAAAAAAAACAATTCGGCTTTGACAATCGTTGAAGCTCTAGCGCTGAATTACTGTAAATATTAAAAGGAGGCCTCATTGAGTTATGAAACCTTGCACTCAGAATTCAATGTTGACCTTCATCTTTCTTTGATGATTTCAAGTAGGAACTGCAATTTTTCGTCTTTATCAAAAGATTCTGAAGAGTATGATGGGACGCAGGGGCGCAGTATTGGAGGTGCCATAGTGACACGCTGGCCCGAATAAGCTGGTGGCCGCCCCATAGGCCCACCATGCCAGCCATCCCTCCGGGGTGGTGAGTTGGCATCTCCACGATATCACGGTGGGCATAAATTTGTGGTCGCATCCCTCCACAGGAATTGATCAAGGCCAAAGCTTATTTTATTTCTTCATATCAGAGAATGTTGTCATTGAGTCCTTATCACTGATAACGTATTGACAATTATTTATTTACAACACCACCTACTGAATGAATTTTAGAATTCAGGATATTTATATATGAAGCCGAATGATGAAGTGAGTAAGAAAAGATTGAACCAGTCTTCTTTGAAGCATCTAAGATTTGTTTTTTCACCAGTAAACTAATCCAGTTTAGAACCAATAACGGCGTAATCGTTCATGAACATTCTAGCATTTCAAATCATTGACACAATGCTTTAGCCGAAGAATTTATAATAAATAATAATAAGTGAGAAGATACAGTTATTCAAAGCTGTACACAAATCATCTTGATTTTCTTAAAGAGGGAACATTTCAGCACTCGTCAGGATATCCCATGCATTCTTTCAGAGGTCTTATTGATCTGTCAGGCTGATGATTTTTTTGTGAGCTACTGCTTCATATGTTCTTACTGACTATAACATTAGCAAATTATACCTTCTTACCTCCTTGTGGAGATGTGCCACGCATTATTACTACATGATATTGTGGAGGTCCTCACATTTGGTGACAATTCTTTCACACCAAATCGTTGCTTTTTACTTTCACAGACGATTCTAGTACAAACCAACACGCCTGGAGTGTAGAAGTGTTAAAATGCCTGACAAGAGGGCACGAGCCTCAATCTACTGATTGAAGCCTACGTACTATTGCCACTCGCCCTACCGCTGCGCTACGAGACGTAGTCTAATAGGTAAATAATACTTTAATTCATTTTTTTCAGACTCTATTAGAATAAATCTACGGTAATTAAACTTATCCTCATATTGTTTTATGGGAGAACTATTCTAATAGGTCAAAGCTCTCAAAAAAAAAAGATAATGAGGTTTTCAATGCAGCATACTTCTGACGAAGTTGTTTCGTGTCACTGATAACATTAGGCGATCATTTGAAAATAGCAAGATATTCTACTAAGCTAGAAGATCTTCATTTAAAACAAATAATAAATCGATAAACATTTTTCGACCTCATTAAATAAGCTAACTCGAAAAAAAGTTAACATTTGTTAGGTTACTACTAATATCTAACTAAGGAAAATTTTCGTAGTTTGATAAATTCCATTTCCCTCATCAACATACATATAATTCCCTTGCAATTTATTGACTTGACAAGTAAGTGAAGAAGAACTCGTAGAGGGAAAAAAACATTCATGATTCCCATTCAAATGTGTAACGTTACCAATTCAAGAGCTGTCTTTTCTTGTCAAGACCTTTTGTTAAGTTTCAATCGATACCACCATTCTATATTGTAGAAAACTACTGAGTTTTTCCAGTCAAAAAACTGGCTTAGGTGAGGCTTCACATTATCAACATAGTAGTCAGTTTCTTCTTTGAATAAGTTAAGAAGTTGAGGAAGAGGAACGTATTCCGCATTGAATAATATAAACGAAAATCGACGTAAGTCAAGGCTGAGTGGTGAGGTGGTGGATGTGTGATATCACCATCTCAACCTACCTTTATACAATTTTGATTAGTCATCAAAAAAAAGTTGTGAGGTATTGCAGTATTTCGTGGTAAAAACAGAGCACTATTCCAATTTGTCTATTATGGATGTTTTTCTAGAACTGTAAACCTCATTTGGATGAGTTATTGAACTTAATTATTTTAGCGTTGTGTCACTCAATAATGTCTTAGAACACTTGTTGTCATATATGAAATAAACAAAAATTACACCTATAATTTTATTTACGTGATTTCAATTCAACATTATTTGAATGTTCAGTAATATGTTAGTAACGTTACCTGAGTTTGTGACCTCAGAGTTAAAAAAAGCTCATAGAATTTCATATTTTTTAGGGAAATTCGAGAGTATTCAATTTACAATTCACTGTGCAGGCAGTGCAACCATTTGCAACCGAATTACCTCATTTGTAGCATTTGTTAATCACTCATACGACGCGGTATGTCTCATTGCTGGTCAATTCGACTTCATTTCACTTCATTTTTGTTTATGGATAAGGAAAAATTTTTATTCAAAATCATGTATAAGGCCGGAGTTTATTACAGTCGTAATTTCTAGCAAGTTACGTGAGTTTCAAAACTTCTTATCAGGAGGTAACTTGTTTTATGAGTCAACAATTTTATGGATCCCGATGTTTTCTTTTTTTTTCTCACAAGTAGAACAATGAGGAATTACTCGATTTCTAGAATACAATTCTGAGGTGCTTTTCGAGGGATGGGATACTATGTAGCACATGTATTCCTTATTAAGAACAAAGTTCTATGATCCGTTATGTTGATTATTGAGTGATTGTCTTATTTGGAAAGAAAATTACACGCTGGAACGTTCTTGCTGAAAGACTGTCAAGAAATCTTCTATGACTACTGGATCAAATCGGTCAAACTGTTTGTGTTCAAGTCTATTTTCCTTTGTACTTCTCTTTAAGAACCTCATGTTTGTTTTACTCGTCAATGACTCTTCGGAGTTAATGAGTTAAGTCAGTAGACAATAAAGCTAAGCATTGTCATATAATTGATGGAATATGGCGAAAGTATTCCACGAATATGTTCAGCATGGTGTGGTTTTTGAATTTTCTTCACATATAAGTTTAAAAAAAGTGGTTTCAATGTTTTTTTTAGATGTTAGGATACCAGACTAATCAGCAATTAGGAGCTGTAAAAAAGGTGAAATTGAACACACGTGGGCAAGATGATTGTATACCTAACCGCTCCAAAGGAAAGCCACGTCGAGTTAATTCTGCTAGTACCTCGGTTGTCTCTGCAAAACGAGGTCGATGAGTATATCAAGGGTTTTCTGCGACTGATTATCTACAACATCCTTGTATTTTAGAGGAAATCTACTGTTCTGTTGCACAACATTCGCAACAAGACACAATTGAAAGCATTAGTGGTAATGGTGGAATGGGACAACAACAACAACAGCAACAGCAACATCAACAACGACAGCCTCAAATCACTACCTTTCGCAATTTTTTCAGCAATAATACATCATATTTGAGCCGTTCATTAAATACATCAACGGTAAACAATACGAAAATTAATACACTGGATCGTTCACAGAGAAATCAGGCTGTCACGAATCGAATAGTACATACATCATCAAACCATGAGAAAATAGAAGACGTCACTCTTTACACTTTTGAAGGAATTAATAATATTCAGATGAAGGTGTGCCATCTTACTTCCTCATTACGTGAAAGACTCAGAAGTCCTTTTTTTGTATATCATTTTTACTATCTATGTATCTATCTATCTACCTATCTGTCTGTCAGTTTCAGCCAATTGCTTTAATGATTGGCAATACAGGATTTAAGCCATCTGGATGCTTCTTTATTATCAAGGGATGCATGTGTTTTTCGGTTACATCAAAACAAGAGAATAGCGCAGATACTATCGATGTGAGGGCATATATTAAAGAATCGAATGTAATTAAAGCGGCTGTAAGTGTGTTGATCTATTGAGTGATACGTATTGATTGGCATTAATTTATGATATGACGACGATTGATACGATGTTGATAATTTTCAGTATACTGCTGGTAGTGGTACGAAAACCTTTCTTGGTTTTGCATTAGACGAATGTGGACGTGAAAATTTACCATCACAACTTAAGGTATATAACTCAATGAAGTAAGTATTATTATAATCATTGTAATTTATGTAATCCATGAAAAATCTTACAACAGCTGAATGTTAATCACCGTATGAACGATATGAACTTGTCTATTCGTTGTTGTTTAGTTCTTCAATGTATTCAGATGTTGGGATTTGTTCTTCTACATAGCTATTGATCGAAGCGTTGAAAAAGATTTTCTATTGAAGCTTATCGAATTTCTTGGACCGAAACTTAAACATATTGGTATAATTATTTTATTTGATTTGTTAAATATTATATTTATTATATGTGAAATTTATTTATGTCAGTAGGAAGTTTTTTTTCTTTTTTCGAAAACATCTTTAAATGAATATGTTTTTTCTTTTTCTTCTTACAGAAGTGATTCTGTTAGTTGAGAATTCTGACGTTTCACTCAATTCATGTATTTTTCAGATCCATTAAATTGGAATAAGATGCCACATCTTACGGAAAATATCTTATCAGTTGTACGATATGCAAGATTTTTAGAAAGATTGGCTAGAAATACGTTCAAAAGTCAAGGTACGAGGAGTCTAGACATTTTAGTTATAAAATATGATAAGATAAGATAGCCTAAGGCGTTGATCAGTCCATTGTGATGGTATGCGCCAACGCATTCGTGTTCAATATGATATCGTGGAGGTGGTTGAATGCGTGCCGTGTCTGTACAGTGACTTAAGTTGACCACCCTTTACCAACCCAGTGTTAGTTGTCTTACCCAGATTTCTCTGGTACCAATTTACCGACTCCGGTGGAATGACGAGCTAGGGCTAGGCCTAGGAAGCGGCCACGAACTGATTCGGGCCGGTGTGTCACTGCGGCACCTCCACCACGGAGCCAGCCACTGCGTCCCAGTCATCTTAGTATGTACCTCAAATGTCAGTTTTTATTCGATTGTTAAAAGTCTTCTGAAGAGGTATCTGTATAAATTAACTCGGTGTTACATAACATCATCTAAATGGTGATTGCTCCATCAAGTAATGAATGTGATTTTATTCCATATGTACAGTCAATAACTCATTTGTTTTTAAAACGGAATTCTAACTCGTTTTGTAAAAATGCCATACTGAGTAGGTGTTCTCAGAAGAAAAGCAACTAACTGAAGTCTTACCAACAAGGCTTTACGTAATCACAACGTGATCACGTGGGTAGTAGTAAGTCGTGTGTTTGTTTGAAGTGGTAAATTTCAATTGTAGAATTCTATCAAAGCGCCAGATATCAATCAACCAGTCAGTTTTTGGCCTTAGCGAACGGCTCTACAACAAACAATGGTGTACCACCGAAGTTTTTTATACCAGGAAATCGTCGCATGCTGCAGGTAAGGGGTGTTGTTTCGTCTGGAAATTGGTATAACCTCATTCAAATCAATATATTTGAGGTCTCGCAACATTCAGTACCAAATGGTGGAAATACACATCAAGAGTCAATGGTATTGGAAGAGAACAATATCACAAAGGTCAGATTATGTTATTTTTTTTTGAGCAACTATAATCGAAGGCACAATATTGAAATGTATTGTCTTTGCAGTTGTATTGTAACTAAACTAGGCAGTTTCAATCATTCACACTTATTATCAATTGAGGGATTGAGGCATTGTGTAAATTTTCACTTTGGGCTTCCTTTTTCTTCTAACACTGCTTTGAAAATTAATAATAATAATTCGTTTTATTGAACCTTTGTGATTATTGTTTTGTATGGAACGATCACTAATTTTTGCATAAGAGTTTGTAATAATCGTTGCTATACCGTTTTTATTTATCAGTATGCCGCTGGCAACAGTGAGACCTTTGTCTTTGCCTTATGTGTGGTGTATGGGTATGAAAATTTGACCTAGTGTCTGCAGTGGTACATCAAGCTATGAAGAAAGCTTTATGATATGATGATATCAAAGTGCTCAACGTCCCTATCTAATCTACAACTGCTATGGGTTATCACTTCATCAATGATGACTTATCAAAGTTGCAAACCTTTTTTCATTTGTTTGGATCTGGGAATTTCCCTACATAACTGTTGTTCGTCAACACGTTCAAAATAATTTTCTAGAGTATCTAACTAGTTATTTTCTTGAATCTGTACTTATACATGTTTATTCCAAGTAAATTTGTTTATTGACTTTCATTTGCCACTGAGTTTGTTTGATTCAGCTTTCGCAATCTCAGAACGTTCTACATCGCCCGATGAATGAGAGTGAGTGAAACGCTAACAGTAGAGTGACACGGAGGATTGCGAAATTTGATGGTTAGAATATGTCGGTTGTGTTGTTGATTTGAGTGAAAATTAAGCTTCAATCATGCTTCACCCTATTTCTTTTTTAAGCTTTTCTTTTGAATCTTATAGTATTTAAATTTTCTGAAGATCTGCAATCTTTCTATGAATACCTTTCCGAGAGCCAGTGAGATTATTTGTGCATCAGAATGTGCTGTACTTCTGAAGATGATCGAAGTGTGTTTGACGTTGTACTGCACATTTTCTAAAGTCTTATCATTCACTGTTGACTTAGTGCTCAGCTTCTCTTATTTGCCCTAAAAGTTTATACTTCTATTGTTAAACAAAATATTCAAATTTTTGCAAAAACATCATCAGGAGGGAAACGTCTGTCTTCTTAATTATGTGATGCACGATTTTATACATTAGTGGTGTCAGTTTAAGGTAGAGGAACATAATATTGACTTAAGAATATTTTGAGGTAATTGGAGGTTTATTTTTGCAAGTAATTTTGTTCCTTTTCTGCTGTTGTTGTTGTTGTTGTTGTTGTTGTAACATCTTCCTTATAGACTCTAGTATTTTCGTCAAGTTGAACTCAGTTTTTTTTTTTACAGAAAATTCTAGATTTCCAAGTATTCATTATACTTGCTTCTTTTTGAGGATAATCACTAATATTATCTAATGTGCCATCTGTTATCAGTACGTAGATGGATTTTTTCTCTCATCCTCACTTTATGAACTTTTTATACTGATGGATTTTATGTTTTGAGGATACTGATGATTTTGTTTGTACGTTTTGAATAAATCTCGAATTTTGTGTCAGGGCTTCTATAAAGAACGAAAATTTTGTTGTTTCATTCAATTGTATAGAAGTTTTACAGTGGTGTTCAGTAAATGGATTTCCATCTGATGAAATTACAGACAAGCTTTTGTTCAAAGATCACTATGTAGAAATATGAAAAGCTCTGTTATATTTATACATAATGGTTGACAGACAACATCATCACTTTGAAAACTAGCAGTCGTTTGGTAATCAACTGGGTTGGTCAGCTGTATTCAAAGCGTTTGACAGGAGGCTTTTATTGCCTAACTTTCATTGGATGGAATAATTTGAAATGGGGATGGAATTGAAAAAGAATTAAATAGCGCCGAATGTATGTAATAAGCTTACAGAAAATTATTATTATTTTGATGATTCAAAGCAAAATTCAGGATATAATTTGATATTATGGCGACAACGGAATTGTGCTGATCATTTAGTGATACACCGACTATTACAATGCTTAATTGTAGCAGCTGTTCCGATGTGACTACCTCATTTTTGAGTGAGGAAATGTTCGATATGGTACGTAACTTCTATCTCTCGCTTTCTCTAAGCATCGTAAATCAATTAATCTACTGATGTGTCATTTTCTCATCTATAATTTGTTCTTACTTTTTTCTTTCAAAAAATTTCTTCTCTATCGGTTTTTGAAGATCTGTCAACGAAGCTTAAACTTTCTCCGTCATTAATTGATATAAACATTCATGTATCATGGGAGAGTATACCATAATGCACATAAGTGGTACTTTTGACCTCGTGAATGAGTCACTGTCGACCAGTCATTTCAGAAGCATTTCTTTTATTATCTGAAGATTTTTTATTCTGAAACAATTAAGATACTCGTGATTATCATATCTCCATCGTGAATCCTTGACGAAAAAATGTCGAATTCAACAGATTTGCGACGAGTTGTAGATTGTCAGTTGGTCGATAGCCTCATATTTTCAAATAGCGTTATCAGCTAGATCATTATGCTTATATTGTTCCATTATAATTATATATTGGCACATTAAATCTAGTAGTTATTGAGTTAGTTGAGAGATTCTGGACTTCCTCAATCAGTAAGGCAAACATCGGTAACCAGCAGTGCTTTGGAGGTATGAAAGCACACTGTATATTATTAGCACTGACTTCCGACAAATATCGTTATTCAGTCATGAGGTGATTCTGATGATTATCAGAACTCTGTCGAATCATTACGATAACGATTGGTACTTCGCTGTGATTCACTACTTCATTTGCTGTATTCTTCCGAAAATAAAACAAAACTTCGTCTTCTGTTTTTGTTTACTAGTATATTTACGTGTTGATTTTACTGGATTTTCTTTATAAAAAGTTGATGCCGTTTGTGAAACCCCCTCCAATGTTCAGTGATCTAATCATAATCAATTGTTTTTGCATATTAATGTTATAAACTTTTCGTTTTAATCGTAACATATCCGATGCGAAAACACAACACTATAAGTGATTTCTGATCTTCAGCTTTCATCATTTCTAAGCACTATCGTTGTTGTCGAAAATTCTTTGAGTGAAATACGATACCGCTTCTACGCATCCCTCTCACTACACTCATACAATTCACAAGCAACATAAGCGTTTCCTACCTCACTACCAGCTTTTCCTATTATAACTATCGGATTGAACTAATAAAAACTTCAACAATTAAGTAAATTTATTAACTCTGTCATAAAATGAGGTCGAAGCTTCTCTTTGTATTAAATTGAGCTTGTTAACAAATTTATCTGATATTCTTACACAATTCTTTGTAAGCGGTTATGTTGATTTTCATGAATAGGAGCAGAAAAATGAAATCGAGTTTCATTTCGAGTTTAGTTTATCACTCAAATTTAAGCTTTATCTTGAATTTAGTTCATCACTCGAGTTCTAATGACAATAAATTCATCAGATGTTTCTTCTATCAGCTTCTGAACATTAATAATTTTTCAATGATTGCCGTTTTGATGAAGTTTCCTGGTGGAACTAAACATTTCTATTGATTTATCTCTAACATCTGCTATGCATTCATAATGCATAGTGTAAAATAGAAGAAAAAATCACTTATAAAGCAATGATAAAATGAATTTGGGGTTATCGATCGATATCGATTACCATACAACTTTTTCTATCAGTGGATTTCGAACGAATATGAAGAAGTAATGTATTAAATTGACCTCATATCAAACGTTCTTTTTGAGTCCAATCGATTTTGATCCGTTGTATATCATGGATCTAATTTAATATATACCTCATTCGTGTTGTTCATATAAATACCTTAAATAATATATATTTAACCATTTAGGCGATCGATAAACATATCTCTAACAGTTATACATCATTAACTGAAAAACGTTCAAAAATTTGAAAACCGTTGTCCTAAAGTTAGCAAAACATCAAGAAATAACTATAAGACGTTTTTTCGTAACCGTGGGAATCTTGCTCGCAGTAATTTGCATTTTTTTTTTGTATTTTTCATCCCTCCGAGTCTCCTCAACCTCTTTGAGGCACGTGCTTATTTTAATCTACAAATAATATCTTTACGATAGTGTGTTGGTCCGACCTTCCGTTCATCAACGAAAAATTTTCCGTACCTGAAAAATTAGGTAAATCAATTTACTAAGTTTTCAATAAAGTAAACAACTTAACTCGGCCCTCACTGTACGATAGCTTCATTCCTTTGTAACGATTGTTGATCCCTTGATATCCAATTTCTTTTCGATGATTTTTTTCAATCACAATATGTATTTAGTTTACAAACAATCCAACTTTAATCGCTTTGATTTTTCCTTGACATTTCAATTACTCGATCACTTGTTCTCTTTTTGATCTCTATTTTACCTTAACTTTTCCTCAAAATCATCGCTGTTATGTGCTAAGGTATTGTAATAATAGGCAAATTCTAGCAAAACAGCTAAAATGTGAAGCTCTTAAGTATTAAGCATTTAGAGGATTTTGAGGAATTGGGAGTTCGTGTTCATTTAAAGATGTCATCGAGTTAATCGATAGATATTGCTTTTGTTGGCGTCATTGCATAAACGCGCATGCGAACTCAGATTTTGTTTACATGTATAATCTCGTTTTCTACGAAAAAGTATTTGAGTAGTAATTAAAGGTAGTTACTTTCAAGAAGCGCAGTGGCGCAGTGGTGAAGGTGCCCAAGAGTTGTGCAGAACCAAATTAGGTTCGCTGCTGCGCTTCAGTCTTAGCTAGCCTGCTATCTCTTCGGGGTCATAGGAATTACGCTACAAGGGTTTGATCAACGCCAAAGATTATCTTATCTTATCCCTTGGTAGTACTAGTTGTATTGGTTTGGATCCGATTACCGTTTGGTAAATCGCAGACTGAGTAATGGTATCTAAGGCTTGGATAATTAAACCTCCAGGTAATATAGTAATTACCATAATAATAGTAATATAGCTATTATGATTGCCTAATGTGTCAGTGCAATCCTCACTATACGAAAGATTGCGACTGAGGAGGAAACGACTGCACTCGTTTGATTGATCGATTATTTCCAATTCATATCGGGCTGCAAGCGGTATTATGATGAGATATTAAGGTACCGGAGTCGGGTGTAGGGGGAGGGTAGCAGAATTTATCCTCCGAATGGAGGATAATTGCTACAGTAGTGGTAGTAGCAGTTCTGGCATTATTATGAGGCTTAATGTTATTATTAGAATTCAGACTAGTATTACTAGTTCTATTTGTAGTAACACCTTTTTTTGTAACTATAAAATAAAAATGATTAATATCATGAAAGCTGTACTGTATTCTCTAGGGCTTAGTAATTTGTCGTCATATTCTGCAGTACATCAAACAGCAAAAAGCTTTTCAGCTTTTTCGTCTTTTTTATTCTTCGTTTCTCCTCAATCACTCACTCTACTGAAATTTTATAAATACCGCCTCCGTATTTGAATGGATAACGTAAGAAATAGTTATTGATTAGCAGATGTCTAATTGATTCTATTGAAATCGATTTCTCGAGACCTAGAGGAAAAATTGAGGAAAACTAAAAAGCTAAGAGAATAAAATATTCCAATGCTTAATAAATAGAGTAGTATTGATCGGAAAAAAAAATGAAATTTTCCTCTCGCACGCAAACTTTGTTGATGTTTTGAGATCTCATAGTTTCAAAGCGGTTTAAGTCCGCAAAAATTTTAAAATAATATAAATATTTATAAAAAAAGAACATTACTGAAGAATTTGAACTGAATCGATGAAAGGAGGTACAATTTTATCGATTTGATTATTAAAAAAACATATGATATGATAAAGTTTGGCGTTGATCAGTTTCTTTTGATGGAATACGCCTACGCATTCCTGTTCAATATGATGTCGTGGAGGAGGTTGAATGTGAACCTCGTCTATACAGTGAGTTGAGTTGACCGCACTTTCACTCACCGCGTCTGTACTGTTTATTTTACCAAGACTTCTCTCGTACCAATTCACTTATCCCAGAGGAATGGAGGGTTGGTTATTCCTGGAGTGCTGCCGCCAGCTGAATATTATATTAAGAATGCTATTGAGTTAACTTATAATCACTTTAATTTGTTTTTTTCCTACCTCTTCGTTTTTATTGCTTCTACAAAGAAAAAAACTACAAGTCACATCCATTAACTTATTATTTATAAATGAATTTTTATTAGAGAGAAAAAACTACCGTATTCACGCAATGAATTTTTATTGACGACGTTTTTATTTTGGTTCTTATAAGTTTTAATGAGTTCAAATAAAACGAATTATTTCAACTAGATGAATCAGAATAAAATATGCATTTTGAAAAGAAAAAAAAGCTGCTTCAGATATAGAAATAAATTTATTTATTTATTTTTATGTTTACAAAATAATAGTTCTACTTTTAAAAAATAGGTGACTCTATTTTTTTTTGTAAAAATGTAATTTTTTCTGAGATATTCATAAATAGATTTTTGTTTCTGAAGTTTTTTAACTCGACACTGCTCAACTCAAATGAGGCTAGTAAGGTTTTTTCTTGGATCCTCGTTTCTTCTTATTTAATCGGTTTACTCTATTTCGGCTATTTGTTCTCTATCAACTATGATAGCTTACAATGATGGTTTGTTTCAATACCCTCAATGCTGCTGAGTTAGTGGAACCTCAGTCGGGACTTTAACTCGCGTCTACAAATGCCCGGTCTGTTATGCTTACCGATAAATCGCGTAATTATTGTTGTCAATTTCAATTATATTAATTCGTTCTACTTCACAATAATCCTTTATTCGTTTCCGTGTCGCAGTGGAAATCCTAGAAGCACCTCCCAGCCACCTTGAGGCGATAAACCATCTAGGAAGTTTAGAATCTATTGAGTTCATATGAATTGCTAATTTTGTCGAAAATCTTGAGCTTTTCTTTCTTTCATAAAAAGAAATTCTTGTAGCTGAAATGATATTGGTGGTGACCATGTTAAGAATGGCTTTAATTTAATAATAAACTCTAAGGAATGCCCAGATCCCATTGTAAGGAAAAAAAAAGAACATTTACTATTCCATATAACTGAGTTATTAGCAAAACTCGGAGTCTTACCGAGGTCTAAAACTCATTCCGGTCTATTGTGCTACTAACTGCTCTGTCAACATAACTCTTCTACGAACACTCTAATAAAAACTAGCATTCTACTTTATTGAAAATGACATCCTCCTGAGTGCATAAATTTCCTCAACTGCTTCATCGTTCAACGTTTAACTTTTACCTTATTCGAAAATACTCCTATTTTTCTGTATTCGTCTCTGGTTTTATATTTGATTACGGTTTTTATGCAAATTATCGGTAGATAAGCTTATAGCTTGAAGCAACTACAAGCTGAACATTTAGAATAAGTAACTACTTTAAAGAAAAAGTCTTATTCAGTCAACCATTATGAAAATGTCATGCATAATTTGAGGATTTTTTTTTTGCTCTCCTTCAATCACCTCAACACTTTTTTTTTCTCGATGTCGTTTACAATTAAGTCTACGACTATTTCGTTGTTGTTACTGAATAGTTATTGTGTAAACAAAATATTTACACTTGTTTACAAATATTTGTTTGTTCAATTCAACCATATATTCATTTATTTGAATAATCTTAATTATATTCAAGTTCAATACATGCCTTCTATATTCATTAACATAAATATTTATCGTAACTCATTCGATCAATGAGTAAAATGAGTCAAATCGTAAGCAAACGGTAGGATACTGTTAAAATTGCTTAATGTAAAATTAGTATTTCTTTCAGTTCTACTTTTTTTCATGCCGTTATCATTTTAGCACCGTGATTTTTTTCAACTATGTTAAGTAGCTTGGTGTAATAAAGTGATAAGGCTGCAAATTGAATGTTTCAAACTTGAGGAAAAATTGCCTCCGTCCTTTTTTTGCAATTTCTAAGCGTATTAATTTTAGTAGGGCTCAAATAAAGAAGAAGTGGTATCGTCTGAATCTAACGCATTATGCGTCCATAAATTTTGGCTTCAAAATGATATCAGTATCATTTTTTTTTTCGAGAGTACTTATGAGGAAAAATGTTTTGAGGGGATTAGAAGTATTAGCTCGAAAAATCGTAGATTAAGTTATTTTTCTAACTTGTAATTCTTACATATCACCTTTAGTTTCAATGATATCATTTAATGATTGATTAAATTACATGAAGCTTCTTTGAGCATTACTCTAGTGAAAACCTCAAAGGTTTTACCTCATTTTTAAATAAACAGAGATCGAATTGTGATTTGCATGTGGTTTGATGTTATGCAATGACCTCATAGTACTAATTTGTTGTAAGCTGAACAACATTATTGGTGGACATTCGAGAATATTAATGTGTGTGCAAAAATCGATATGTAGTTTTTCCTTTGAAGAGTTCAAAACACTTCTCAGGATGCTCGGCATTGACAGCAATGTTTGCTTAATGAGTTTAAGCCATTCGACTCACATTGAGGTTTTAATATCCGATAAGTTTTGATGAAATAGCAGAAAAAAAAATGTGAGGCTTTCTAAGTTTAATGAATTTTTAAATTATTACTCTATTTTAACAATAAAATTACCACATCACTAATAATACTTTTTTTTGTATCACGAATAATTTTCATGAAAATGCATTGTATCATCATTATCAATTTATTATTGATAATTATCAATCTATTATCAATTTGATATGATTCCTTTTCAAGTATTGATGTGACTCGATTACTCGAAAAAAATACAGTACTCCTGAGGTGACTAGATGATCCCTCACCTCGGATATTGAGAGTTTTCTCAATACTCTTCATTATACAGTGTTATTCGGAGATTTCCCCTCTAATCTATACTTGGTGAATTGAGGTCACATAGCTTTTTTTTTATCTACACCGTCAGCTAACCTCAATCCACATCACTTAGGATAAGATCTTCTGTAGATCGCATTGTTTATAACCGTTCTAAAATCCCTTAAGGATTTCTCACTCTCATTAACCGCTATGGCATCAATATGTCTTTATCCAAACCAAGCAAGCATTCATTCACTCTTTCGTTAATTAAATTCTCTTATTCGATCGTTATTCTCGTTGCCTCGACAAATCCCTCTTGGAGTTCATCGTAATGAGTGTGAATTCGCATTATATAACTCCTCAGTGAAAAGCTAGTTCGAAAAAAAAAACACAAAAGTCATGATTTTTTTTGTTGTGAGCAATCCAGAGAAAAAATACAACAGCTTGAAAAATATCGATCGGTTGTTTATACTTTTTTTTCCAGATCTTTTGAGAATCGATCGATTGTGAGTTAACTGATAAGTGTTCAATGTTTTGTTTTTTATCACCTCAATTCTGAAACATGTAACTCAAATCATCCTCTATAAGAGACTGTACTCATTAATATTATCATTTTAAAAATATTTATCTTTAATTTTTTTCTTTATATTGAGTTGTGATTTATGTTTAGTTTTTTATTCATCGAATTCGTTCAACACGTCGTAGTAAAATCCAAATTAGTTTAATTAAAATACATCAAATTTTTTAATAAAGTACAACTATTTTTTGATGGTTAAAATTTTGATGAAGAGTTTTACCTCATTCGAGGATGTTATTCATAATAAATTTCAAGCGATCTTCGTTTTTTCTTAAGGCTTTTCCTCGTTTTTTTTTTTCTCTGCTCGCTATCCTCACTTAAGCCGCTTCTATGAAATCCTCTTCATTTATGAATCAACAGAATAAAATTCACTAAAAATTTCCAATGAATACTTTTTTGCGTTGTGGTTTATTAATGAACCTCTTAGTATTGGAAAAAGCTATAACTGAAAATGAATAGCTCATTTTTGTAAAAATTTTGTAATATTTGAATTTTTTCCTCAAATTTGAAACTCCTAAGAGCATCTGAAACAAATTAATCTCAAATGAAAACTGTAAAACTCTATGAAACGAATGCTATAAAGCCAATCCACAGCCATCAATTTACAAGCATTCGTTCTACTTCTACTTTAACGACATACCGTTATTCATACCCGATCGATCAATCAATCAATACGTATCAAATGTTCATTCCGTGCTTAGTTGTATTTCAGATGGAAATGTCGAACGCTAACGGCAGTAATACTAAAAAAATCTTCTTTGAAGAAGCCGATCGACCACCACCATCGTATTATGACGGCAGTTTAGAGAGGATGCCGTTGAGGAAATTACCATTTCAAACGCCCGATCCAGAAAGTGAGGATTTTAAGACTCTGAGGAGTCATTCGATTAGTGTTTTTTTTTTCTCTTTGAAAATGTTCTATGATAATTTCGGACCAATAATTTGCTTAATTCTTCTTAATGAATTTCTGGATTCATAACATTTTAATAGGTTTTTTTAAACGAATATAATAGAAACTGTAAGAATTTAATAATTTTTGTAAGAATTTCTATTACAAAATATTTTTTAAAATAAAAACGAATGTTCGAAATAAGCTGACGTGTTTTCACTAGCACTCAGAACTCAGCACAATGATTTTTTTTTAATGAAGGCTTTTTTTGAGTAATTATTGTGAGTTCAAGTGCTCCTCGTTTACGCATCAGTATTCTGGAAGCATTTAACATAGTTGTAGAATACGGTAGAGATACGGTAGGAATACAGTAACTTGTTTTACCAACATCACTCGATGGATAGATAGTCATTCGTGAAGACCATTATCGGCCATATTAATAATTCCTTGAAAGAAAATTCCCAAAATGACGTCATTATATAATAGGAAATGGTATATCTTTGATGAGAAAATAAAGCTATGCCCTATTTTTGAAATATTTTTACTTATACTTTTACTGGTAAGAAAAATTTGTTTTTTGTTTTGACTTGGATCGATATTGCAATGCATTCGAAAAAAAAGTAAAAGAAAAAAAGTCAGCTATAATAACTCCAACCTCGTGTTTGTTAGTGAAATGAGGAAAATAACCCTCTTGTTATCTAATCGTTTGCTTACAATTTGACTCATTTCACTTATTAGTTAAATGACTTACGATTAATATTTATGTAATATTGAGCATAGAAGAACAATTATTATGTGTCAATAAAGAATGGATATCTTATTTTTAGAAAGGAAAAATATCGAAATGTAATCACTCAGTTTTGAGGATCGAGTTACTAGCTATCGCTTAGTGTTGATATGTTTTATAAATATCTCATTTAATACATATAAATAATATTTAAAAGAAAAAGAATGCTGATGAAATTTTATTTTTATGAACAACGAGAATTTTCTGAAAAAATCTTCAACTTATCATGTTTTTTATTTTTCGCCTCAGGTTATTATTGATTAAGTAAAAATATCCCATGTGAGTTAAAACTTTAAAGTATTCTTGTTGTTGTTGTTGTTTGTCTTTCACATGTTTACACGTTGTTGAATAACATATTTTTATTAGTGCATATGAAATTTTTTTCGATACATTGAGTTCATTGAAGTCCACTAAAGTTGTTGTTGATTATTTGAGGTAGATCGATCAGTTGAATATGCAAATGATGTTGATTGATGTTGAGCTTTTTCGTTTTCCATTTCGGTGACGAAATATCTACTAGCCAACCAATCGACATTACCATAATATCGGAACATACCACATGACATACTGCTGGTATATCTGAACAGCTGTTTTTTTTTTGCTTTTCAGATGTCAAATTATTTTAAATCTCTGTTTTTTTCTCTCTCTCTCCCTCTTTTACAAATATAGTCAGTTATTCAATTCGCTTTTCTTCTCTGCTTACCGTAACTGTTCTCTACTTATTTAACTATCGTCTTTAAAGAAATTTACCGTATCCTTTGAATGAAAATAAAAGAAGCAATCAGTAACAAGCAGACGGAAACAGCATTAATGTAGCTTCGCGCATATAGTATAGCAATCAATCAATACATATATTTTTCATGGAACATAGAGCAAACAACACCAAAAGAAGCCATATATGTTTAAATGAATAAATAAATCTCAATAAATATTTTACGTTAGAAAAGATGAGACTAAATTTCATATAATTTGTATTCATTTGA